>JAPYZI010000626.1:0-45564 GCA_030523105.1 Ophioninae sp. A BG-2022a
TTAAAAAAGCATTTTGAAGAGAAAATCATAACGAAGAGATTGAGCCCAGGGTGGAGTGCCAAATCCCAAAGGGGAAAAAGTTATCGATGATTTAGTGAAAAAATGTATTTTGCCCAAAAATCGAAAAAATTTTTGGATTTTTAATATTTTTTTAATTAGTCCATTTCGATGTAACTTTGTCCCCTGAACACGAATCATTCATTTATTTCCCCCAAAACCCAAAATTTCCATGAAAAAATAGTAAAACACTTCTAAAATCACGATTGTTTTTGCTGTGTGCAGTGCTTTCTACGAAAATTCGTTGATATTCGTAATCAGCTGAAAATGTTCGATTAAATGTACCCTTTTAATACTTTTAAAACAGAAAAAAAAATGTTCGCCTACCCCGGCCACATTTCCGGAACCTCAAAAATCACAAAATTTCAATAGGTCGTAAGGTGAGCTTCTTATATACTATAGAGATTCAATGGGTGAGTTTGGACAAGGTTTTTCCTTAACTTGAATAATGGCCTTCGATTCATATTGATATCTCGTATAGTTTTCCCGGAAAGTATATACCACTAATATGTACGTGAGCATCGGTTGACACACGTACATATACGTGTGTGTTTTCGTTGGGACGAAACTACGCGCGTCTTTTCTCCACGCTCCGCTCGTAACGAATCCACACGTAAATAAACAAACAGGCGCCCACGGTCAGCGCTCGGCAATTGTCCTGCCACGATTCTTCGCCCGAAAAGTCGACAGTTCGCGGCCGAATTCGCGTGCGGGGCGCGCCGACCGTCGGCAGTTACTCGCAGCGCAAAATCCCAAAATTATCATTACCGACGTAACGAGGTGCCGCGTTAAAAGTTTCCAACGTGTTCCTCATTCCCTTAAAAGAAAAATAAAAAATGTAAGAAATTTTCTGCTTCTCTAATTTTTTGGACTAGCATATATATATATATATATATATATATGTACCAGACACTCCATTGGACTGTACGGGTGAAAAAACGAAAATAATGGAGGGTAAAAAATTGAAAAGAAAAAGAGAAAAGGAAAAACGCGAAAATGGGGAATCCGGCGCAGCGTGAGAAAAAGAAATGAATCGTGGGTACTGCACGGCACCGGAAGTTCCATCATGTTCGAACGGATATGAACGAACGTCGAACAGCGCCACAGAGCGCAGGGGTTCATCCCAGATCCAGTATTTCTCGTTCCGTCGAATGAAGGACGCGATGCGATTTGTCGAGATGCAATATATTGCACAGCCCGGGACACGTATCACGTCGCATCACTCGATTTTTTCCACGATCGTCACACTTGTTCGCCGAGCGTTAAAACCAGTCGGGATAGGACAATATCGACGTCAACCGGTGATGGATGAGTAAGGCGCCTCGTTTGAGAACGGTATTGCTCGGTGACCTGATTTTTCCTTGTTTAATGGGAATCATTTTTTGAGCGAAAGTTCATATTAAATGCAACCGTCGGATGTTCAATGAAAAACCGTTCATTTTGATGTTAGAAAAATGCCGCATTTTTTAATTTCTCCTAATAATGGGTAAAAATGAAAAAATATTGAGAAGAATAAGGAAGAGACTGTGAAATTCAATATCAAAGTCTATTACGATCGATTGAAATAATTAAACGAATTAGTTCAATCCTTAAATTACGTTATAGTTGAATGAATTATTGGAATTGTTGAAGTAAATGATAATTGAATTGATTATATGAATCGTTGAATTAAACAAATTAGTTTAATCGTTCATTTGCATAAAAGAACGGCAGTGTTTTTTTCACATTCCTATACCCAAGCATTAGCCTGTAAGATCGATGAATTATGTTTCGAATAGTTGGTTCAAGATTTTAACCACCGACCTACCTGGGTATTAAAAAACCGTTCTTCAAATCAATTATGATACTTTTCTTAACAGTTGTGACGAATTTCGTGATTAAACTTGTAAATTATAGTTTATTAAATTTTTATAGTAGATATAATAAAATCCTTATTTATTTAAATTATTTTTCAACCCAGTACACGTTCGTCATTAAATCAATTATAATACTTTCCTCAACAGTTGGGTAGAGTTTCCTGTTTAAAGTTACCTATTGCAGCCTCGTGACATAGACCAAACGTACACGGTGGCCACATTGGTCAGTTGCACTTCCGCAGTTCTCAACAACTGGCTGCTCCCTTGTCTGATGTATATTGCGAAAAGGGTTCTCAAACATCTCGAATACGAACGGAAAACCGAGACCTCGAAAGCTTCAGGTGCGAGAACCATCACCTTCGGCCATCTATTCCCAGCTCGTGTATCCAAATTTCGCGAGGGTGCCAGAGAATTTTGTCTCGCTGGGTTGCTCAACCAGTTTACCACTGCGGTCCGGGGGATCCACCCTGACCGCAGTGTTCTCTCCTTCATATTTGTATCACCGGAATCATCGCTGGTATGTCTTGGATGCAATTCAGGGTGCGGGCTACGGTAGAACGACTGGAGATTTACCAGAGAGTAGTTTCAACAATTTCCACGAAATCAACCACGAATAAACCAAAGCAAACCGAGAACTTTCCTTATCACAATTAAGGACGTCCACTATAAAACGAATCTAATGCACCAGCAGGATCAATTCGAGGAGAGATGAACATATTTTTATCTCTGAATCTATTTGGAAGTCCATCAAGTAAAACAAATATTTATAGTTATTTTTAGCCATATGTTTATTATTAATTAAATTGACCATGAAAGAACAACGGAAGTCCAGTGTTAACCGCACTTAAAAATATATATCCTAAAACACTAGGGTGAATATAGAGGTCGAGGCGAGATAGCCGCAAGGAGGAATGAACTCTTCCGTATCGCCTTGCAGCATATATCAAACGAGAGACCAATAAAATTCGTTTGATGACTCTGGAAACGGTATTCTTTTCTGTGTGGAATCGCATAAAAGCATTTGAAAAAATGTTATCACATCGGAAAGTAGCGTAGGTCTTGAAAAATCAATGAATCGGTAAAATCTTTGTGAAGTTTATTCAGCTGTCGATTTATTCGCGCTTAAATAGTATTCAAAAAGTTGAACCCTTGGGTTTCACATTTTCTCGTACCTCGAGGGTCGATACGCATCTCGAAACGTTTCAGTCTGTTAGTTTTCCTACGGAATGCGGACTCGAACTCGAAATACATGAAAATTTCAAAGGCAACTCGCGCATGAGGTTCAGAAGCGATATGATAAGCGAGGTATGTTTCCATATATTTGGGCAAGGTAAATACTGGCGGTACTCTTCGACTATGCATACCTTTCACATCAAGTTGTGTCATTCGTACAAAAATATAAAACATTAGAAAGAATCGTTCACGTTTACTACGTGCCATTTTCATCCTACGTAGTGAACGGAAGTTACGTCCGCAATTCCTTTCATAATCTTCAACAAATATCGTTACGATGTACTTTTTTTCCAAATTAATATCTTCAAAATTGATTTTAACAGGCATAATAGCATTTGGAAACTACAACTCCTCCCCCCTTTTCTACCTTAAATTTTTCTAGTATGTCTCGGTAGAAAAATAATATAAACAAAAGAGTGGGAACAAATGAAACAAAGGAAAAAGCCAACGGAGAACGAACTACTCCTATTTTTGGTCACAGGGTCGTTTGAGGTCTTCTACTGGGGCAAAGTGTACCTCTTCTATATACGCTGAAACATCTATTTCGTGGGACAGGCTGCCTATACCTGTGTGTGCTTAACTGTCTTAGTTTCCATCGCACCAAATGGCCCCGAGTAAAACTGTACTACTTGCTCAGCCTCCATCCTCCTGTTTGCGGTGGTCGCAACCCATAGTACTGAACGTGAGAATTAAAACGCAATTTCCTGCACAAAAGAAAGGGGGCGCAAGGGCGGAAAGGCAGATGGAGGGGGGGTAGATATTGTGGCAACCCCTTGGAGCTCGGTACCCTCTTTGGTCTGTTCTTTTCCTCGGGTTTCAAGAGCGCTTTCTTAAGAGGGAGCGAGGCAGAGAGAGAGAGAGAGAGAGGGTAAGAGAAAGAGACAGATGTTTACACGGTATAGGACGAAAGCTTTACTGCAGGGTCGAGTCTGTACATTGAAGGGGAGGTTGTGGAAACCCCGTATTCTTGGTGAAATTGCCCCCCACCAATGCTCTTCCACCGAGTCAGTGACGTGCTCCTCTGGTGTCTTATTCGCGAGGAAAGCGAATAACATAGCTATAGGTTGGCTGTGTCATCCTCTCGGCAGTCCCGAGCCCTCCTTCCGCCCGTGGCGGTTGCTTAATGAAGCTTTCTCACAGGGGACTTGTTCTTTGTTCGCTCAGCCATAGACGCATACACCGGACTTGCACTTCTCAAAGACAGTCTACCTCTGGTATATCACTCGCAACTTCGGCATGAACAACAAAACGAAAGGGACGGAGTTACTACTCTTTCCAGTTACACAAACTCTCACCCCGCCCCCACCCCCTCCCACCGGTGTGTTTCCATTTCACCCTCCTACCCTATCATCGTTCTCGACACTTTGTGCTTTTGTCAGTCCGCGCCCTCTCTCTCTCTCTTCCCTTACCACTGTACACCAATGATGGCTTCGTATATATACGTTTGTAAACACTGTCATCAATTCTACCGCGGTCTATTTTGTGTCGACGATTATTTTACGAAACGACAAACAGCTTGGACACCTTCTGCCCTCAAGCCGGAATTCTACTTTCAAACTTCTTGAAAAAATGGAACTTTTTTTTGTTTTTATAGTTTTTGAATGTAAATTATTAAGTAAGTATACAAGATCATTCTCTCGGAAGACATTTTGTACGGTACAGGCATTGCTGCTTTAGCGGAAGTCAATTTTTTTTGTAATTTTTTTTACACAAATTCGTTGTACTGAATTATTTAAAAATATTGATGTTTACTTTTCTTTGGCATACAGCAGCGAAACGTGCATTTGTTCTTTTTTTCGCTGTCTCCTTGTTATTTTTGCATGTGCATTGAAAGTTCCGGTTTAGTCGGTTGTAGGTGGAGTCAGATTTAATTTAATTTAAAAAATCGTCAAAGTTGGTACTTTCGTAGAGCGAAAGTTGTTACTTAATTTTCTGAAAAACGAAAAAGAAAATATTTGTTCTGATATAAAATCGACGAAAACGTCTGAAATAATGTTATCTTTGTCATGATTCGAAGCGAAATTTGACGATTCGTTCAATTTCGTTGAGTGAAAAATTGATCAGGATTCTTGTGGCAATAATAGTTCTGTACAATCGATTAAGGATTTGCCACAGTTCTCGATTAGACCCAGCAAAATCCATGAAATTTGCGGTTACCGATGGCGCATGGAACATTCGATTGGTTCAACCGAAGTCTCGCTAAATCGACTGAATGTTGATCGAATCAAATACGGTACTTGGTAAATTCGACGAAGCTCTATCTGAATCGACCTACATGTGCGACCAATAACCGCACATTCGGTTAATTTTGCAGAGCCTACATCTTCGTTGCGATAACGGCGGTGTACCAGCATCTACTACAAATTTAACGCTTCGATATACCGTCTTTGCCGTTAGCTGAATGAGCAATCGATGCTTAGAGAGATTTCCTCGAATTGGGAGGCTAATAATGTTACCGAGACTGCAACTTATCCGCATTGTTCGAGTTACATAATTATAACTAGATTACACGGTTTTAGAAGTTACAAAAACCTGAAATCCAAAAAAAAACAATTCTTAAGGGGCTAAAATGAAGAGCGCAATTTGGTTTGAAGTTCCCCCGTTGTTTGAGTAAAAACTTTTGAAATGGTTGAACAGTTTACAGTTTACAAATTCAAAACGACGTATTTCAGTTTGTTTGGGTTTCTTTTTCAGCAGAAAAAACACGCCCGAATGAGTTGAAAAGTATTCCAACAAAAATTTTGAAATCCAATTGTCAGAATCTAGTATGCAAATAAAAATAGACAAATCATTAAATAAATGACCAAAAAAAAAAAAACGGTTTCACGCTTCTTTTACAGTTTTGTATATTGTTGTCGATGGTGACAAAAAAATTCTACACAAGCGCATTGTTATTCGGCGGTTGAAAAAGTTTGGTCCACGGATGAGTTTCTGAAAGTGGACCATCGAGATTGACCGAGTTCAACCGGTCCAGAGCCTTCCCAATTCCTCTGGTATCGTGAGGGATGGAACCAACTGGGACCAGAAAGGATAAATGGAGAAAAAAAATGGTGCAAAAAAAAAGGGAGAAAAGAACAAACAGCGAATAAAGCTCGAAGAAATGGGAAACTGAGAGTTACAAAAGCTTTCAGTGATGCCACCTTCAAGCAGCCAACCAGCAAAAGTCGCGTCAATGAACGTTGCCACGGGAACGGAAGAGAGAAAAGAGTGAAGTGGCTCTCAGCCGGAGTTCTTTCAGCAAAAAAAAAAAAACAAGAAAAAAAAGCGAAAGAAAAAGAAAACTGTTGTCGGTGTTGGTCTACAGTTCATTTCCTAGTTATGTATATGCTCCGGGATGTGCATCACTTATCTCTGAGACCCGGGTCGAGAACTGAACAAACCGTAGATAAGGCTTTGCGGTGATTACTCTATAAAATATGTAATGGACAAGCTCTCAACCGACCTGCGTTTCCTCTTTCCCTCTGGCACCTTTCTTTTTCACGCCTTTCTTGTGCCCTCGCTCTAGCCCACTCCTTTTACCATTCGCAAACGTACGACATGTTTGATGAGCTGTATGTTGCCTGTGGGCAGATACTCGTAACGTGCAAGTATTCTTCATCGTACAGAGACTTCTTCAGGATTCCTGGGTGCGCGCATACTCTTTCGAAAACTCGTAAACTCGTAAGAGTTTAGATGAAATAGAAGATGTACCACGTGACATCCGAGTGCAAGAGATATGGTCGAAACGTTTGAAACTTTATTGGGCTTAACTTGATTCGAATGACCTTTAAAATTAAAACTTTTAACGAATCTCCCGAATTACCGGTCACCCTGTACACTTTTCGTTACGTTTTTTTATTCGCAAATTTCAATGCGTATAAAAAAAGCGATCAAGGTGTGAGGGAATGGCGAACAGGCTCGAAGGGGACTTTCATGTTGCAAGCAATACAACTACTGCGTCAATATCCCTCAGGCTACCTTTATCGACGCGTACGCTCGAAATCCCAAAACCGAGTTACCTCATCCGCCACCACCCCCACCCCCCTCTCCCACCCTTTTACGTCTCCCTTGTCGTGAAAGCTACACATGTATGCGATGCGAGTCTTTCTCAAAACCCTGTTTATACATGTTTCTACTCCAATCCATTTCCGGCTCTCTGTCTAACTTTCGCTGTCATTCCGCCTCGCCGCCCCAACCGTCTATTCCCTTTTTCGCTCCGTGATTCTGAACCCATCCTCACTTTTGCTTGCAAGAGTGTGCTTTATACAGGGTGAACGTAAAACCGGTATGTATATAGACATTCAATCCATTGTTTCCCTTTCTGAGGGTTTTCCGTTCCCCCACCCTCTTCTCCCTCGTCACCCCTTTTCCCATCCACTGATCGCGAAACTATTCCCTTCTAACTACGCGCAGAATACAGCTTAATCCGCTCTTGATCCCTCTCTCTCTCCTCTTTCGGTCCACCCTCAGTTCACCGCACGATAGCGATCTTGCCAGGTAAACATGTCCAAATCCGTATCTACCTCGTAACCCCACACTAATTCGTAAGAGCATACACACTTATATGGGGATTTTGAATTCCCCTTGGTCTCTCTCTCTCTCTCTCTCTCTCATTCGGATTGGTTTAAATTATAAAATGGGTATACTGTATTTAGACAAGCTGAATACAAAAATAATAATAATAATGCGGGTAATGTTTCATTGTAATGTGTAATTATTAGAACGATATCGTAATCATTGTACTTTTAGCTATAATGTTTTATCCCAGTATCGAGCCCTTGAAGCACCATAATTCCAAACTATTATGTAATGGTTGCGTGCTAAAGGATAATTCCTAGAGCATTAAATAAATAAACAATCTCTCTATTCCGAAATTGACCTCAATAAACGCTTTTACATTTTTATCGTTCGAATTTAAAAAATCTTTTTTTGCAATTTCTCATGTGCTCCTTTTCTTTTTTTATCATCGAACATTATTTCGTGTGGATTTGAATTTGATATTGTTAAAGAAGAATATTTTTTATCATTGTTTTCAGGTTTATCGTTTAGCAATATTCTATAAAAATGTACAAAATATAATGTTTGGTGATAAAAAAAAAAGGTTGAATGAGAAATTGATAAAGAAATATTGGTTGCACACCAACGATGAAAGCCCTATTCTCACGATGGAAAAACTGATAATCGATGAATAACTACAAGCGAGAAGAAGGTATCATACGAACAATAGCGGACATTCCTCGTGGAAAGCCTCATGCTGAAAATGACAGGGCGCCGAAAGGAATCTATCACGTCATTACATGCAATCTATCACGGGGACCGCGAGTACACGCCAGTGGCCTACATATGACGGCGCCACATGCTCGCGACAAAATTGAAACTGGTCACCCAGGTCGCCATCATAACACACAAATTTCACGTTGTCGACAAGGATGTACCATAACCAGCGAACAGCTTTCTTGGAATGGAATGTATCGAGGAAAATTAAAGGAATATTCGATGCGGAAAATGGTTCGAAATACATAGCCACGAAATATCGTTTTTATAAAGTTGCGGACATTGACCGATGAAATTATCAAGTAACGAAAATAAGTGGAAGATAAATAAAGGGATGAAAAGGAACGGAAGAAAAAAAACAACGAATAAAACGAAAGTCACAAAAAAAAAAGAAAATATATTTAAAGAATAAGAATTGAAGAAAGAAAATTAAAAAACTTAAAGAAAAAAAGAATAGTAAGTAAAAAAATATAAATTAAACGAACAAAAGTTAGTGTAGGTCAAAATCGCTGTAGTAAAAAACACAACTGGAATGGATAGAACTATACCGAATATAAACCAAAAAAGCGAATTGAAAAAATGGAATAATTGATAACTCGAGATTGTGAAAACTTCAAACCAAACGAAAACCTAAAAAAAAGAAACGTAAAAACTATGAATTGGGCCGTCGTATAAAGACGATTACTACGCAAAGACTTCTACATATTTCACTAGGAAGAAGAAACGCTGAATTGTCCGAAGGCAGTCAATTTTTTCTTGGATTCCGAGGAATCATCTTTGGCACTTTGATTGAACGGGGGAACTGAACCGAGCCCAGCATCCAGACGTGTGGCATGTTCGTATACAGTGCATTGTTGTCCGTTGAATTGCGGCGCTGTTATACCGGGACAAAGTATCAAATGGCAGGGCCGATAATAGAACTGGAGCGTTTACGGTCAGGTGATGAGTTCAAGTCTTTGGGGAGGGGGGGGGGCGTGCTACGGACTCGTGTCTGACAATATACAGACCGGAATCATTGCGGTGGTTCTTCCATTGTGCACGGTGTTGGTCCCGAGCCCTCGCGTCGAACCATTCAACGCTCTCTCTACTAGCATCGCGCGCACGTCTCTTCACTTACTTCCCCATGGTATACGTGTCTCGTGCAACTCAATTTACACGTAATGTGTTTGGGAGATGGAAATTCAAATGCTTGTGCATAAACGTAACCCACGAGTATACGTAGAAGACGAGTTTCCGTTACCAGGAACGCTAGAATCTTGACGTTGGACAACAAAAAGTAAAGACAGCTGTTACCAATTTTTAATAATTCCAAGCTTGTATTTTGTTTGACATTTTGTGAAATGTAAAACGGAAAATCGATACTTCATCCACTTCCGAGTATTCAGGATTTTGAAATTTGGTAAACTTGCATCTGAGACGATTCCTCTTCGATAAATAAAGACTTTATAAAATTGTTGACTCTTCTTGGAATTAAATTAATTAAAAAATAAAAAGTAGTGTAGGAAACAAGATATTTTTATAGATGAATTGACGAAACATTTTATTACTCGATGGGTAATTCCCCATAAAAATTTCTGAAACGTCCGCACTCGAATTCAATACAATCCTAGAAAGTACACTGCATCGTTTTATATTTGGAATGAAATAGAAAAGGAATGGGAAAAAATAGGGTGTCCCCAAAATCCTATAACGATTTATCAGCCTTATACGTACTCTGCAGATTCAACATTATTTTCGTTCAAGTGAGATTTCACCCCACGGACGAGTCATATACTCCGAACGCTCACCGAAATTGCATGAAACTTTTCGGAGCGGATCTCCCCGGTGGATAGTTTAGTCGCTGTTCATCCCCTAACGAAAACCTTTGAGATGAGACCCTTAACGCAGACGACTTTTCTACGCGTTCACGAATACATGCAGGGTGAATCTGGGTGAGACGACCTTACGAGAGATTTGGCCAATAGGAGAATTTCGATTCGTCGTGAACAAATAGCATTAGTAACAATCTAGTTCCTCTCCTTTCGTCTTCAACTATAAGTGTTAGTGATTTTTTTCCGCGAAAACAAAATAAAAGTTAAATAGTATTTTGGCGACTTGGTCGCCGGTGACCAAGTCGGCGCCCACCAAATTGCCGAACTCAAATATCGTTGTTGATGAAAAAAATTAAAAAGCAATTAGAGGTAAATGAAAAAGAGGTCCCTAAGAAGTCCTTTAAAAAATATGTAATTGGACGATTACTTCTCCCAATAAACAATTTTCAAAGTCTCTCATCGGAACTTAACTATTTTCGATAATATTGATAATAATAACTATTATTATTTATTTCACAAAAATATCCATTTATTTATTTCGATTTATATATTGATATATGAGAAATTCTATTTTTTATATAATAATAATAATAATTTTTATAAAAATTCAGCCTAATTCGTATGCGAAAAACTCGATGGTTTTATTTTACGTTGAAAAAGTTTAATATGCAAAAAATGACGATTGAAGGACGTCAACTCTCTCGCGTCGGTACACGTTTCTGATATACAGCTTCTGTTTCGCCTTAAGACCCGAAGACAACTTGCCGTCTGAAGTGCCGGGCTGGAAGAGCTTCTGCGTTTCACTAGAACCGGTCTTTGTCGTCTTGCGGGTTGCATGGGGATCCGAAGTTGGGATTCACGGGGTGGAGCGCAGGCGTGGAATCACCCATTTACTTTATATGGATGAACTGAAGCTATATCCCCAGCGATTGGTGATGCGGGGGTGGTGAAGCTTCCCTTGTACATCGTAGTACACGCGCTGCTACGGATTTTGGGTTGGATGAAGGGGGTGTCTCGGCAGATGTTCGGAAGGTGGATGGGAGCGTCTCTGAGGACGCTGAGGGGTCGCATCGTTACCTCCGTATCGATCAGTACTCTATACAAAATGCTGGGGGTGTCGGAAGGTTTAGGGAGGGAATACAGGCGGCGTCTCTGGCGGATTTGGAAATCAGATTTGTCTGGGAAAACTGGATCATTGTCATCAATGTGCTCGTTATCCGGGGTGATGTTGATGATGAATTTAAGCAGCTGAACACCGAGGAAGGAAAAATTATGAACATCCAATGAGGCGATATCAAATCTTTTGGGTTGGTCGAAAAGTAACCTCCGTTTTCAATAGTAGAATTTTCCTAAATTTTTTAAACGAATTCATCATTAACTGAATCAAGTGTGATGGCGTTCGAAAGAACTCACTTTCAACTTTTAATTAGGGCTTATTGAAGCTTACTAGATTGCGCATGTTTACGCAAAAAAAATCGAAGTGGAGAGCGAAGAAGAATATTTTCCCTTTGTTTGAGAAATTCTGGTCTAAGGATTTTTAACTTGTTTTATTATTTTGCTATGTCGTCGGTCACAATTACACTTAAGGGACAATCCTGAATTCGAAGGCTAGGGAAAATTAGGAATTTCTACAGCTTTTGTTTTTGGCTTCGATAATCTCGACTAAATAAATCAAATATTTTAAATCGGTATACTAATTTTCTATACGAGATAATCTGGGAAGCTTTATTCGACATAACTTTCGAACTTTTAGACCTTGGAGCAATACAGCACGTGTCGTTTGATCCTTGTCCGATAAAAGAAGTATTTTAAACGAGCGTTGCTACAGATGGACAAGTTCGATCGGTCCTTTCAATTCGATTTATTTTGTCCGCGGACTTCGTGGTGAAACGTTATATTGGGTGAGAACGAAACTGAGAGAAAGAGGAACGAGGACTCAATTGAGAGCCAAAGTGAATTTGATGGAGAAAGCTTACCAGCCATTGGGCTATTTTTTTAGGTAAAAACGAAACACAAACGGAAAAGAAAATACGAAGAAAAAAATTATATTCGAATGCCAACGTCAGGGAGGATTTTCAATCACTTTGGGGTTAAATAAAACATTCGTTATCATTTCAATTTTATCGTTGGCAGATTTCAGCTACGCAAGTCTTGCTAAAGTTTTTTAACAATTGTTATTTAATGACCTACTATAAACGTGTAACATTTAATTTTGGAAAATACCCAAAGAAATCCAATTAAACTGGAAATTCCTTGCATTCCAACGTTGCAAACTTCAAGCCCATTTTTTTACTCGATCGGGTGAAAACGGGACGTCATTCACCACCCTTGTCCGAAGTAGAGATCGAAAGAATTTCCCAACTTTCATAGAGTTACTTCGTACACGCACTCAAATCGATCATTCGAATGTTATTTAAGTTTGCGGAGGAATATTTATTAAACTACCTTCTTCAACGTTTGCATTAACCTTCTGATTATTTATCGCGATAAAAAATATCCACGCGGGGACCATTCCGGGAAACAGAAAAGGAAGTTGTTGGTCTAAATCCTGGAAATTCGTGAAGTAAACGCGCGAGAGTGGAAGTTACTACGATGCCAATCTCGATAACGAGGCTCGTAGTATAATTTTGGTATTAGGGGTGTTATTAAGCGATATTAATGTCCCAGTCCAGTAAAGAGCTTTCGAGAACACGAGATTGCTGGGTGTTGAAGAGACGATGCGAACTGTGGATATATCCGGAAATTTGGATGTACGTATAGGGTTCCTCGCATGTTCCTCGTATATGCCGATGTTTATCGGTAAATTGTTGTAGATACCAAGGACGAGCTAATTCTCGCGATTAGGTGAGATTGCCCAAAACGGTCCTGGCTCTTGCGAAACCACCATACAATTTCTCCACCACAAGCCCTCTCGCAACAATAGCTGTGAACCCCAAACATTCCCGAACTCTACCTCGCTGCCCGTTGGGTCAGAACGCCTCTATGTAAAAAAGTCTTTCGGTTTGAACAAATGAATTAATTGAAAGCGATATGTAAGTGCAGATTGGATCGATCCAAGTGATAAGAGGATTCTGGACTTTGAACTCTTTGCCGTTATCCAAGTCGTCCATGAAGGAGTCACCGACGATCAAGTCGTCATCTATCGAGTCCCAAAGTCGTCTTCGACTGTTTCATCGATCTGGAGGATAAGAGGATTCTGTACTTTTTAATTGTCGCCGTTTACGGAGTCGCCGTCTATTGGGTTGCCATCGACCAATTCGTTGTCTAGCGGATCGCCATCCATCAAGTTATCGTCTATCGAGTCATCGTCCACCAAATCACAGACGACTAAGTCGCTGTTTGCCGGGTCGCCGTCGACCAAGTCGCCGATAGCAGTTTTTATTAGGTTTCATATATGTGTTTGTGTGTACTTAGTTTCCTAAGCCGTAACATTAACTACGGACTCAGGCGACTCTTTCGACCGCGAAAAATAGACAGGTTATATTGACAGACTTAAGGGACGATAATAGCGAAATAAAAAAAAGCACGCGATCCACCAATACGAGAAAGACACCTTACGTCGTGATCATCAAAACTCCGTGAAACGTCGCTATCGATCATAAAACCCTGCCAGCAAAGTTTGCGACAATAATTCGACCCAAAAGTGGCTTCATGCTACGACCCATGTAAAATTTCACTTCTGGTTGGTACTCGTTCTAGTAAACTCATTATTCGGAATTTACAATCTCACGAATTTCGATGTGCGAGAACCCGAAAACTTTTCGATTTGTAAGTATGATGAGCTCGGGGAGCATTTACAACTCGTACAAATTTGGAGAAGAGGAAAATCCGGTTCCGGAACGAAACGTGGGACTGCGAAACGTTCTGGTTCGGTGAGGGTGACGTTTTTAAAAATTGCCTTGGTATCATGCGATACTTCTGGGCCTGGAGAATGAGGCGCTCTCCAGCAGGCGAGCAACGCAGAATTACGATTGCGTGAAACTCGAGAGTCCAGAAAGTTTGTGGTTTTCGAATAGGCGCTTTATCAAATATTTATTTAATGTAATCACGACGTGGATGGAGGATGACGTCACTGTGGTTTAATCGTGCAATATCGTGATGTTCAATGTTTAAAAAGCCAAGGTTAAAAAAAATGAGTTCTCAATAAATGACTCACTG
Source organism: Ophioninae sp. A BG-2022a (assembly GCA_030523105.1). Lineage (NCBI taxonomy): Eukaryota > Metazoa > Arthropoda > Insecta > Hymenoptera > Ichneumonidae > Ophioninae sp. A BG-2022a. The sequence continues at coordinate 14,369 of JAPYZI010000626.1, forward strand.
ACGGATCAACGTGCAGCCCAAATAGCTAAAGGTAAAAGAAAATGAATAGAGATTAAAGTGAGTCAAAATATATGTAAAGTGCATCAAAATATAAAATGCAAATTTTTTTTCATCCACTGGAATACAATTTTTAGACGATTGAACATGTAACGTTGAAAGCTTGCGTATATTTTATTATTGACTGTGACCGAGGCGAGTGATGATAATAAAATTCAAATGGAAATTATATTGTATTTGCAAGTAATAACTTTGATATGGCAATATCGGAGAAGAGGAGTCTAATGCAAATATACGATCCAATTTCGACTATTTCCACGATCAAAAAGTTAACAGGATATTGCACAAGCCAATATAAATAAAATTTGATAACCAAAAAAATCGAGAAAAAGTAAAATTGATCGGGAAAAGGTTAAAACGATAGAGGAATATCGAAAAAAAAAATAAAGAAACTTTTGCATGCATCAGTTTCAGGATGTTGATTAAATATACAAAACCCTGTGTCCACAATGTTCCAATTTTGATACTCTACAACGTTAAATATTATTACATTTAATGGGAAAACGAATTATATCAATAAATACGCGATTTGTTATTAACATTATTATTACTAAAAAAAGCATTACTTATTGCAAAGAAAAGGAACGTATATCTGTAAGGGTACATTTAACCCTCAAAGAGTGTTTCACCGAAACGAAATATTATTTATAATAATTAATAATTATCGTTGCATTGATAATTACAATTATTGCAATGATGATATCAACGATAAGTGGGACATCAAGTAATATATTTAGTATTGATAAAATCATAAGAAAAACGTTCTTTTTTATAACATATAAACATATTTTTTAATACATTTAAAAACATTAATTTACAATATATAAATATTCCATTATTCAGTATAATAATAATAATAACTATTATCAATGATATTAATAATAATCAATCTTATTATTATTAATGATAACAATAACAATAATAATAATAATAATAGGTTCTAAAACAACCGCGTTTCTGATTTTTTCCAATCCTGAACATCAAGAGACACGACCGTGTTTCCGCTCCAAATACTCAATGAAAAAAAGTAATATCTTCCCTGCAGAGCTATCACGTAAAATGACACTGAAATACCGGACGTTGCATTTTTTACAACATTTTTTTTCCGACAATCAGGTCTTCGTACAAATTTCTGAAGACGGTTTCACCGTGCAGCTCGGACACAAGATACCAAGTACGCGCAGTTACGGTTGAGTTGGTCCAACCGATGCAGCGATATCGCAATCTCGATAATTAAAATCGTCGTAAAAATGAAATACAGTTCACCCTGAGAGTTCTTCCTTGCTTTCCCTCATTTATTATCATTACTATTTGAATAAGAAGTTATATGAGTTGACCAAGTAATACCGAGTGGATAAAAAAAAAACTTTCTGCTTCTACACGAAAGCTGAACTTTTTACTCTCTGATGAAATTTTATTGAATAAGGAATCTTTGAAAGGAATCTTCAATCATGAGTTTATCAATTCTTTCCACACACAGTTTATATAGAATCGATATTTACTCCGTAAATTCGCCGGTAATTATTATTATTAAGATATTAATATCGACGATATGTTTATCATCAATAATTATATGCAGTATCTTAAACATGGAAGAAACGATTTTGTAAAAATATCTCGTCGTATTATTTATTATTATTTATATGTTTATATATATATATTAATTTTTATTTATTTACAATGGAATGTAGATTACGAAAAATATGTAAATATAGTATAATCTTATTATATACAAATAATAACTAGATAAATAATTTGATAAATAATTATTAAACTAACCTCCACGTGCTGGGTCGGTAGGATTTACATGCTGTCGCAAGCCTGCAACACACAAAGAAAAAAAAATCACTATTAATCAATAAATCGGTGTTTCGCAATGTTTCATTATAGTAACAAATTCAAATGATTCTGTTGGTCTTTACCGTGCTCGTACGGGAAAAACCATAAAAATCATTACGCACTAGCAATTACGTACTCGGCAGTTTGTTCAGTCGAATAAAGTCATTCATTCGTATCGTCAGCGTGCTATACGTGTACGTTCCTTTGAGGGTTGATTAACACTTGGCGTAACGGCGTGATGAGCGCCGCATTCAGATTCGCTTTGCGCGTCCTCTCGTCGTTGCCAGGTAACACCATATATGCCTCCATATTCGGTTCGTACGTAATTTCGGTTTTCATTACTGCCCCTTTCAATGTTGTTGTTTTTTTTAACTCCTCGTCGTCGAAATTACGAAAATTTGGCATCGTAAGGATTGATTTTCAATTTTCATTGAAATATAATTGAAGCCTAATTGGGTAAACGTCTAGAAATGTGACTCGAACCGAAAGAACAACACATAATTTCGAAACCGGATTTCTCATGGACGGTTGTTTCGTTTTTTTAAAAGAAAACCAACGAGCTCCATAGAATTTATACGTGCAGAGAATCGTTCTTTTATTTTACGGTAAATTATTTCAATTTTTGATAAATATCAAGCCAGAAATGACAAATTTATGTGTTGAAAAAATTTAACACTTACATTTTTAATACTAAAAATTTAAGTGTTCAATATCGATACTTCTCCTTGAAGAAGTTGGAAGAAAAAGGTAGTACGAACTAAAAATACAGTTTAAGAACAGAAGCGAAGAGGCTTTTTGATTTTTTTTTACGAACTTTTTTTATTTTACTCATTTTTTTATACACAGAGTTCTCGTAGCAGATATTGGTTGTAAATTGACATTGTTATTTGCAGAAGAATATTGGAAAGAAACCAATAAAAAAATATTGTATAAAGCGATAAAAAAGACTTTAAAAAAGAGCACACATGTATGTTAATCACTGAAACCTGAAATAGACAGTTTTGTATTGATAATATAAATGACAGTGTGCTCATTCAGTTTCTATCTCCAGACCTCCTCCTCTTTCGCTTTGCCTGTTTTCTCGTTGAAACGATAGCCGAGTGCAAAATTATTCATAATTTTTACGATTTCGTATTAATTTCTATCCGACAGTGTGTCGCGTGGCATTTCAATTTTCCTTCACTTCGTCTGTCATAATTTGCAATTCATACATTGGTTGTAGCAAATTTCGGAGGAATTAATTACTGAATTACTGTTCGAAGCGTGCATCCAAGCATACTTGCATGTTAAATGCGCGCGAATTTATTATCTATAATGTTATTCATGATGATCTGCGAATACACTGGATGAGCTTCAATTTCATTAAACACGTAAAAAACAGCAGCGAAGTTGTAATAGCGAATCAAGAATTGTTATTCGAATCCGATTGATTGAAAGGGGTTTCGTCCATAATGAAATTCAATAGAATTTACAAAAAAAAAGTCGAAAACGTTGGTTGATTCATTTTTAAGGTAATTTTGAATGGACGAGCAAAACATTCATTGAAAATAAGGTAATCATCGATTTAAACTCGAAAGCGCATCGTACATGTTTAGCTTTACAAAAAGCTGATTTGATAGTAAATTAATTCTTAGAAATGTTATTTTTCCTTTTTTTGATATTATATATAATTATATAATTATATAATTAATAATTATATAATTCAACGCCAAATTTATCGATCATTGGATAATTTTCTCGTTATTAATAATAAACCAATCAAACAAAATCTATATTGATATTTTCAATTATTGTTGAATGATTCATCGTTGAAATACATCTGTCACTTCAACATAAATCATAACATAATCGAATTCAATGTTTTATTCGAATATTTATAATTACTTAATTATTTTTTTACAAAAAATAGAGAATAATTAATTTACTATTATTTTATCAAGAATAACAAGAGTTTCTACGATTTTTTTATTTCCATCCAATGTTACGTTAAATTGGACTTATGGTCCGGAAACTCCCCAAACTCCCCTCCCCCCCCCCCAAGCATTATTATTATCGTTGGCAAAATTATGGAAAGTTGGTGAGGAAGATTCGAAGTGGTTCAAATTACCTCGCAGGAGTGTGAGAAACTTGTACTCGCGTCAGGCTAACAAGCAATGGGCTAGATATACTTTGACGGTTTACTCAGGTATTCATATTGCCCCGAAAGAAACCCCCATTTTCCTTCCCCATTTCCTCTACGGTTGAACGAATGTTGAACTTAATGAAAGAGTTGTTCAGCATGGATGTATCGCCAATTCAAAGTTCGCCGGAGAATTCGGCAACCAGACCACTTAAGACTTCATCGTCCCAGATAGTAATGAGTTACCCTTATATCTTCCTACGCAAAGGGTCTCGGTACCATGAGTGGGTACCTCTCGAAAGTTCTACCCTGCATAGTTGTAAAAGGCTTCAATGCAGATCGTACGTACAAGCAGTTCGTAACTTTGGAATATTTTCCTCGCATGGTCATTAAAATAAAACTCGACTCCAAGTTGTCCAACTATATATGTAACTTCAGCTGGAACCTTTGGATCATCATTCCCAAGAATAAATCTTTCCACTGTGCAAACCCTACTCTGCTTTGAGGAAGAATCCCACTTCAATAAAAGACAAAAAAAAGAAGCTTTTTTTTATTTATGTCATTGCAGTATGTACTTTCAAAAATACATATAGCAAAAATTATTTTACAATTTCAATTTAATATTTTTCACACAATTAAATAAAAATAAACAACGAATATTGGGAATAACAAATAATAATGATAATAATATTTATTCGATATAATTTAAACTCTTGATTATTTATTTATTTCATAATATTGTAAGTATTTAAAATTTCACTTAATCATGTAATATCTATGAACAAATTAAAAATGTTAATGGCAATAATAATAATGATAATAGTCTCGATCAAATTCTTATCACGCAAATTCTGACATCGCAGCCACGTTCCTTAAACTCGAAGCGTTTCGGTGCATATCGATTCCGAAAACTCGATTCTTAACTTCCGTTTCTATAATCTCAAGTTGGCACTTCGTGTACGAACTTTCGACATTCAAACTTCTCTATCTCCCTCCCTTTTCCTCGTAAGATATTCCTTCATACGTTAGCACAAACATCATTCCGCAGATGTCACTCATTAAGTCTGAACGACTTTCACAAATGAACTTTCCTGGTTTTTAGTCGTCACCATATATATATATATATATGAACTTTCCAGCCGTTTTGCTCATCCACCTGGAAGTCTGTATTGCTCATTGTCTACGTAAAGAGGTAGCTGATATTTATAAATTGTGGCTGGTTTCAATCACCGAACTTCAGCAGCATTGTACCCTACAGGTAATTCAATCCTGGAGAAACTTCCTCACTTTTGTGAAGCATTTTCCTAGTTCCTTCTCTACCTGATTCCTAATACTCCTTTTCTACCCATCACCTTTGTGTTCGTCCCTTTTCTGCCAGAAATTACGATCGTCGGAAATGCAATTTCATCTTGGGAGTAATTCTAAATCGATGTAATTCTGGGTTGGATATTTCGAGCGATGAGTCAATTTTTTAATTTTTATAATCATCCGAGGTAACGGTACAAATGCTCGGACTTGTCCCAGTGTTCGGACATTGGAATGTTTCGCTATATTAGCAATTTACGTGAAAAGTAACGAAATAATAATAATAATAATAATTAATAAATAACAATCACAAAATATTGCAACATTGAGGCACGAAAGTGTCCGAACACAGGGACAAACAATAATATCTGTCCAAAAACTGGTACAATTAGCTATTATTCAACATTTCAATTGAAAGAATTTACGAGCTTGATGGTAGTTTCGGTATAACTGTCTTTAAAAACGATTCTCAAATGAATAATAAATTCTTCACCGTCAACAACTCTTAATCATCCGAGCATTGGTAACGTTATCTTAATATCACATTTTGTGGCTTGAAATAAGTGAGAGTCCTAAAAATCGGTCGTGTGATTTTGATGATTTCAATGTGCGGAAAGAAATTTTCAAAAATGAAAATAAAAAATCATTTTCGTCGCGAGGAAACTTCAACGTTCTCTATCGTTCCAGAGCGAGAGTATTCAATTGCAAGGTTAAAAGTTTTCTGAAATGGGATGGGGTTACTACGATAGGAGAAGACAGAAACAAAGCAGAAACAAAGAAAGGGATGGAGGCAAACAGTGTGGAAGAAGCAAAACGTTGGCAAAGATACCGTATAACATTGGTAGACTATTTATTCGGTGAAGCGATAACGTATCGTGGCTCTATAACTTAACGCCACTTCCGCCTTGCCCATACCCTTCATCGAGATTCTTCCTACCCACGTTAGCCACTTTTCATTCACCGTCTATATGCTAAGCGAATAACCGTACTACCGATCTAAGCAAATCTCGACTGAGTGCCAGCGAGGTCAAACAATCAATGATTAAATATTGAAATTCGAAGATTCCAATAATGCATGAGAGACTGCACAGAGAACGTAAGATTTACTTGATGGAAAGACATATTTCGAAGAAAATTGTTCCTCTCGATAAAATGGGGTCGAAAATTGGCAGTGCAATATGTGTGGAGTTTTTGTATCCATTTATCAAATAATCATGCGTACGTGAAGTATGCCTTATGGTAAGGGAATACCTTTTAATTTCCAATAACAATAAGTAAGTAATAAATAAAAAATAAATAATAAACACAAAATGAATAATAATTACTCAATAATGAAATTTAGTAATTATTCAATAGCACATCATGTTTTTACTGCGTTAACATTTTTTTTACTTTGACTATTTCGTCGAGTTTTCAGCTATTTAACACTTTTATAACGAAGAATTGTCAAAATAATTTTCACGTCTATTGTATGTTAAAACGACAGAATATTTTATTTAGAAGTCTTGAAAACAATATCGAAAGATCGACGAATAAAAATCTTTTATGAAATATTTATTAACACTGTTTTTGTTGATGCGTTGCAATAATAATATTTAATATTATTTATTTAACCGTACGAAACTACACAAAAAAAGTCATCTCAATCCTGACGAGAGTGACACTTCCGATTATTTATCTTTTATAATCATTAAAAAAACTTTTTATATTTTTTAAGGAAACTCATGATTTCTCACCGGTTCCAAACTCTGTGTAAAATTTTTGCAATTTTTACACGGGTTGTGTTATTGAAGTAGGACACCTTGTGTGGTTCTGGATGGAGGAGCGCATATAGGATTGCTTTGTGGTATCAAAGGGCATCAAAGAGCAGAATATACAGAGACAATAACAGCGTCAACCATTGAACATACCCGACCCATTGCGGGTACGTACCATGTATTATCGTATCACAAAGTTCTGTGTGATCGTACTTGGACATAAATATTTCATACGTATCTCGATATTTATAAAAACATGTACGTAGATTGTATATTTCAAAGCTGTTTCTCATATTTATAGAGGGGATTGAACGTTGATGGTATTGTTTGGGTTTGCGTGGGTTACAATACATTTTAGTAATACTGTCCTTACAAGAGAAACGTATGATGACAGTTTTGCTAAATTATTAATAATGTTGTTTCAATATTGATCATTTTGTTTATCATCAGCGATTGTAAGGAATAGTATGGCTCTGCCTCTTTCAAAAGCATGCATATTTTTATATGTCTATAACATATTTCAACACAATCTTTTTTTTAGATCATTTAAAGGTCATAAATGAAATACTTTCGTGATACCTTGAAAACCTTAGGTATATATTCTATATAATAATTAAATTTAAAAAAGCGTGTTAAAAAAATATGTAAAAATGTTTTTATTCCTTCTTTGTTATCCTGCTTTATTTTATTCGGTTCTTTATTCACGAAAGTTTTATATTATATAATTTCAAGATCATTAAAACGTGGTAACCATTCGCGCTCTCCCGAAGCATTTAAATTCCGAAACGTACGTACTTCGTATTTTCAAACCCAGCGGATACATGGCGGAATATTAAAGTACCAATCTTAATTGAAAACTCAAGTGTGATTTAACGCACGACTAACTTGTTACTATCCAATTGCTGGATTTCCAGAGAAAAGCTCGTGCTTCTTTAAAATCTGATTCCGCATCTCGGTGTGTCTCTCATGCCGGCTGAGATCAAACGCGGGATTCAAAAAGGAAGGGGAGGGTGAGTCAGAGCTGGAGGGAGGGTGAACGACTGAGGGAAAGAGAAAGAGAGAGAGAGACACACACATACAGGGGAGTGCAAAAAAGACAGAAAAATAGGTAGTGAGCAGCACAGACACCAAATGATATTGCAATGCCGGATTCAAGACTTGAGAATAAAGCTCTCTTCCAAATTATTATGGTTCGTGGAGTTTGGACCGATTCCAAGCTCAAGAAGGGCACGAGTATCCGCATGCCTAGCAAGTTGGAAAACGGGCGTTGGCGGTGTTTTACCCCCGTTGAATACGTACCCTACCCCCAACCCCCAACTCCCCTTCCTTGTCCACATCCCCCATCAACCCCGCCGCCTCGTTTTCCTCCTACCACTGTTAGGCGAGATGAAAGTGTACGAACTTTCCGTCAACCGTCACCGTATAATGCGAGGACCTCTGGCCTCGTTTCGTGAGCGGCATATTGTGCTACCTAGATTCTAGATTCTCGTCTTTGCCTAGAACATTTTTTTTTTCTTTTTCTTTCTCGACCTCTCGCGAGTCTACACGCTCTGGTGGCTCTACGACTGTGAATAATCAAGGCAAAGTAAAAATTCCATGATACACGAGAGTTTCTATAGCCGGGTAGAACTTTAACCGATTTCCCGATTCCAAATTTATTTTCGTTGGATCGTGGAGATACTTTCGGTAATTGTGGACTCGAGTTTGAGGTAACTGACAAGAGGGAAGAGTAGGCGAAGCGTTTATTCAACCGAAAGTTTGAGGTTAGGCTTGGTATCACGACGCAGAGAAATTGGACTTTTCAGGATAGGAATCACGGCGTACCCAATATTGGGTCAAGTATGCGCGTATCGATTGATTCACGCTTTTATTTACTGCCCGACATACACGGGACAAAGAACAATGTTTATTTTGCTTCAAACATTGTTATTTGGGCCAAACGTGACAAACGCATCGAATTAATAATTCTGTTTTTATGCATTCCTATATGGACCAATACTGAGTAATTAATGAGGAAAAAATGCCCACTCCTGTCTCACGTGATTTTGTTTTCGCTGTTTTTTTAACTTTATATATTTCCTTTTTAAAGGTTTGCAACTGTAAACAATAACTGCTACAATTATTGATACGAAATTAATTAAATAGTGAATAAAACGATTGGCAATCAGCTATCGTATTTCCTCGAACTTAAACGGACCAAAGTTTCTTCGCGGAGTATTTATCTGTGGAAAATTCGAAGTTTAAAGACCTGCAAGCTTGCTCGAAGCTTGGCAAGCACGATAAAATAACAAGCGAGTAAATACGAAATATATATTCAATGCGAACGGTTCTTTATTTATAACCTCGAATGGAAATACGAAATTATACCTTATATATCCGTACGAAGTAAAGCAATCATGTTAAATCCGGTTAAACGGGTCCGGAGCTTTACGTTGCATCAGCCACACATCAGACCCGAACTCCGTGAATTTTTCCTTCTTCATCAAACGCTTGAACGCGTTAGTTCATTGGATCATTGTGATCCGTGGTATACTCGTAGGTTCTGCTTAACGCGTATAAGCTCTTCGATTAATAGAATAACTTTTCACCCGTGAACTGTCTATCACTTTATCCAGCGGATCTGCCTCAGCGCTCCCAGCATTTTCTCCCCGATCATCAATCGTGCCGGGTCTCGTGTGTCAATGTATGTAACCACACAAACTCACACACTGATCCGTTCCAGGAGACTGCCATTAAATAGATTCACGAAAATTCGATACCCCTGATATTGGAAAAGATGTACCCACAGGCTGCCGTAACCTTCACGTTAAAATTATACATTGACGTGTGCGTTATATACAGAGGGCTTTAAAACTGGAAAGCTTTAGTTTACCTATGTACCATCATCAGTACGAAAAAAACGTTTCTTATTGACGTCTAGCTGAAAGAAAAAATGGTCGTCCTACTAAACCTCAAAAATCTTTTAAGATGGTACTCAAAATAAAAGCAACTTAGGTCTTTAAGTGTATTCATTCGAATCGGTTCCTAACCTCAGCTTTGAGCGTTGAGATTAGGAATCACGACACAGGAAACTTTGATATTTGAGGCGAAGAATCACGACGCAGAGTAGACAGATCTTTGAAGTTTAAAATTACGTCTCAGAGGTCTTCGACAAAATGAAAATGTGGACACAGAGAACACGTACCACGTATAACGAAGTATCTATCTAAACCACATTTTGTTTGAAACGCAAAGCCACGTTTTTTTTTATCACTTTCTATTTTCAAGCTCGCTCATCTATATCCATCCATAAAACATTTGTAGTTCCTATTCCCGCACTTCTGACATAGAACATTCTCGGCGCCTTTTTCGAAGCGAAATGAGGTCGGAGAAAAAAGTGGAATCGGCCGATTCGCTCGTGCCGTTATCAACATGTATGCATGGGTCTTGACAAAGATATATTTTATTGAAAATGAGAATAAAAAAAAAAGACCGGCTGTTATTCAGCCATGATATATAGGTTGGAAATGAAAATCCGCAAGCTTTCAATGTGTAAGGCATATATACGATTACGGTGTGCTGCTCACGGCTCTTTTTTATCGTCCGTAAAATCCGATGGATAAATCGTTACGTCAGAGCGTGGTTCAGATTTGAGTGCAAGATTGACCTCCTTCTCTATCCTCCTTCAACTCTCCCTCACTGTCTCTCTCTCTTTCGATCGCTCTGTCTTACTTATATTAAAGTGAGGCGAGTGGTTTTCCCTCGTGTGATAACGCTTGTCTGGAAACACCCTCACCCGCAGCTCTCATCTGCCAAGTCGGCTTATATCAACTTCGCGAACGGAATGGTGAATGGACGTCTTATCATATAAATAGACACGCGCACATACACAGTTACTGGAAGGTAGGATTCATGGACGGTTCCAACCAGCCACACCGACGAGGTTGGCAAGCAAGCCGAACAGGGATCATTCATTATTCAAGACGCGCACGACTGACGACTGCGATCCAGCACGCACGCCACGAAGCCCTCATTAATTCGCTTTATAGGTTTGCTTAGCCGCGGTCGAGACTCCGCACGGATTTTCAACCACCCGCTCTCCTACCCTTTCTCTCTCTCTCTCTCTCTCTGTCGTCCTTATACCACACTCATTTTCTCACGTAACGTCTCGAGATAACGTACACGTTTTACCCCCGGTACACATAGAGACACCAATCCCGTCGCCAACGTGGATGATGAATGCACCAACAAACGAAGAGCACATCCATTGCCTTCCTATTTTGGAAAACCGCGTCCGATATGGTTTCGGGAAAGTACGCGAGATCAGGAAATATCGTCAATGATCAAAAAATGCTCTTCACGGAAACGTAGATTTATTGGATACGAAGTAAACTCTGAAAACTATTACTTGGTGCAAACGTGCAAACGAAAAACTACGATTCGATACGAACAAATTAAAAAGTACAAATTAAGAAGTATGCAAAACTGAATACCACGACTCGACACAAATCTAAAACTAAAAACTATGACTCGAGACAAACTCAAAAGTTGAGAATCAAAAGCTCTGAAACATCATCAAAATACAAGTAGTTAGTTTGTATCAAGTTTTAACTTTATCAAACCAAAAACTTGAATCGGTTGTTTTTTTAACTGTCAATCGGCGTCAACACAATCGTTTCGAAGTACAGTAAATATTAAATTTTCATTTAACCGTAAATGATATTTATTCGCTGGTTTTTCGAGCCACTCGCAACGACAATTATTACTTGATTCTCGTCCGTTTGTTCAATGGAATAAAGTCATTCGGTCGTAACGCAAGCATACTGCGTAGACCCTTCTGTGGGTTGATTAATACTTTGCGTAACGGCGCGACAAATAACGCGTTTAGATTCACTTTGCGCAGCCACTCGTCGTTCCCCGGGTAACGGAATGGTTATATAGGTCGGTATCTCCGGTTTTCTCGAAAGCTTACCGCCACCTTGCTTCGCATACATATATACGTATACCTATTAAAGCGGTTTCAACAGCTCTAACCTCTAACACGGTTAGGGCGTTTATGAATGCAAACGTTAAACAAAAGGCCCTTTTGAGGGCAAGACCACAAGTCGGACCTCAAGGTTCTCAGTGTTGCAAATCTAACATCGAGTGATTCTGCGAATATGGAGAATGGTACGTTTCAAGCCCGAACAATAAATTCGACGAAGGTACTTCGTTTTCTAAATTTGAACCTCAAGCGATCCTTTGCGATTGCTTGAGGTTTCAAGAAGACAGGAAGTTGTTAAATCTTTGATGATTGCGGAATCTTCTTTTAGCTATCACTGGGGAACTGTGAGAGTTTCATTTCCTTCCACCTACCTGCCTTTGATGGCTATTCCCGAATCGTTTTATAGATTTTTCTATATCGAAGAAATTTACGTTTTCAATTTTTTTGAGCTATTACTGAATGGACCGTTAAGCAAAAAGTTAATCAAAAATTGATGAATCGTATAATTACTAAATTGCTTGAAGAAAAATTGAGAAAAATTTCATTGATTATTATTCTATCAACTATCAATCCTTAAATTTTCAAAAATGTGCACGCTTCTTAAACATCCGTCCTGTAATACCTTGAGTCAAAGTTTCCTCGTTTAAAGGCAGGTTGGGAAGTTTCGTGGATTTGGGAGGGCAAGCTATTCTGCGTGAATTTTGATTTGGGTTTCCACTATTCGCACCAATTCGCTCAAGATTATTATCAACCCTCCATAACGGTTGAAAGGATCATGAACAAATGCCAAATAATGTACCGTCACATTTTCGACTTTCAAAATCATGCTTTAAACCCTTAACCCTACGAAGATAACAGGAAATTAAAAATGGAATGGGATGAACCAAGTGAAATATCCGGTATTCGGAATTCCAAATTGGAATATCACGTCAGACTGCTGACATTGAACGGGGATGCGAACTAAAGCCCTCGGTAGCTTCACGAGCGATGGATATTTGTAGAATTTCGAATTTTCGGCTCACGGTATTGGGTCTCCCTGTGTTTCGATGGGCCGAAGAGCTTTCGACCACCGATATGCTATTCGTGAATCTCAAAGACCCGCAAGGCCTTCGTCGACCGTGCTTCTATAACGAGGAAGCTTCCGATATCGAAACCGCGGTTAAGGCTTCCTATATTTCAATCAATAAGTATATGGCAATGTGTATTCACTTCCAATGGAAGTTCATTTCCAAAGGCTAATAAATGCAATTATGATCTTATTAATTGAATGAGCTGTCAATTAATTCTGCTGTTTGTAAAGCTAGGGAAATTAATAATTAATATTAATTCATTAATCATTATAATTTATAGTGAATTTATAGTGAAAACAGAAATTGTACAAGTCTCATTCGATAAAGGGGACATGACAAATCGAAGTGACGGCGAAACCGCGCGATAACCAGGCCGTCATCAGCAGGGAAGGACACGAGAATATTATGTGTTCCGATGTCAGAGTAAAATCAATTTTCCAATGTTTTGGCCATTATTTATGATGAAATTATCGGTTTGCAAGCCAGGTGTCGCCAGGAGCCAAATATAAACGATTATCGGATTCGTCAGCACGTTGGACTACGTTTCGAGGGATGAGTTCGATTGAATTTATAATGCTGGTCCTTCGACGATTGGAGCACGACCATATATACATAAATAACGTTAAAAAAAACCTAATCAAAGAGCATTATTGATGAACTTACAGAGCAGTGTTCTATAATGGAATGATCCCTTACTGGAATCGAGAGAAGTCAAGAGTCGGCTGTTTGGCGAGACTGCCAATTGACTAGAACTTTCCACAAGATCTTCCGACTAGATAGGGTCGAAGTTCGTTCCGGAAATCGTGAAAAAAAAAAAATAAGATCGGAGATACTCGGGTGCAAAGTTCACTCGGGTAGTAGTGGCTCGAGGTAATCTCTTATTGTTCGTTACGTCATAAAACTTTATTAAAACTTAACGCATCAACCAACGCCGTGTCTTTAATTCTCGGTGTGCCCGATAAATATGCTGATTCACCATTTTCGCTGGCCCACTTGTTCGACTATCGCACCTGATCAACCGAACAAAAGCTATTGCATTGAGTTTAGTACCAGCCCACGGGAAATTCTCTGTGCCCATATCGAGTTCCGATAAAGCCGCCACAGATATTGGATTATGTTCCTCAACAGTATTGTCGTGCCAATAATAGGCAAAGCTCGATTATGAAACCGGGTACACATTCCTCTGTCGTATAGATCGATTCATGGATTGACCCAGTATTTTTCCCTTGCGGTTGTCATTTACCGAATAATAGTCCGCCAGCAATGTAACCAAGGGACAGATGATCCGCCAAAATGGAAGTGATCGTGCAGCTTACACTGCCAGTTATCACGGATGCACTCCGCATTACTTTATGGTACGTAGCCCAGCTGTGGCCACTCAAATCGTATACGTTTGTCGTACCATACACCAACAGCTAGAAAATTACCTCAACTTCCTAGATCTAGGCTGTATCCATCCAATGGAACACAGAATCCGACGGATTATTATTCGTTGATTCAGCTATGTAACATCGAATGAAACGACAGCTATATCCGATCCCAATGTTGCGCAGTTGCTCCACCGAAGCAACGGTTTCGTTCAAAAGTTATATTGGGCTTTTGAATAACAGAGAACTCGACTTTTTTTTCTATAGCAAACAGTTTTTTTACTCAGCTAACATTGAAAGCCACGAAGCTACATCCCATCCCAATGTTGCACTGTAGCTCCACCGACGTGGGTTGGTTGGAAGGTTATATTGGTTTTATTAATCAAATAAAACTAGACATTTTTTTGTATACTACACAATTTTTGGTCAGTGTAGCGATATCCATATTGTTCGATGACCTATTGCCTACTTTCAGGAATCTTTTTTATTCGTCCGTCATCGAAGACCTGGGTCATTTAAGTTATTGGTCAATGTCGACTCGAGGTCGGGCAGAACATTGTCGATCTTGCGAGGAAAAAATTTGAAAAGCTTCTTAAATTATTTTATGAGCTTCTCTAAAGTTTGGGCCCTGGCAAAACAGAACGTACAAAATATTGCGAAAAAGTTATTTTTCGCGTGCCATTTTGATTTTTTTAACGCAAATGTGGGACAAACTTTAAAGCTTCTAATATACTTGAATGGAAATTCATAATTATTCTTAATTAACCTTCGAATTATAAAAAATTTACTTAATTTAATTGAAGAAGAAAAAATAACAAGTGTCGGCTACCTAATAGCCAGGAAAAAATGACTAAAAATGAAACTAGCGATATCTCATTTAGGAATAACCTACCGGAGATCCTACAACCGCACTTTAACTCCGGTTTTCACACATTACAGCCATAGGCGTTACAAGTAATTCGTACTTTTCAACTATGCGCAATATTAATATAAACACTGGTGCAGTCTCGGATGTACCGTGGCCCGTTTAATCCACGGTTTCAGGCGAAACGTAACGGCTTCTAGCTTTTCGCGTCATGGATATATTTCGTAGCCCAGAGGGCATTTGGGAAAAATGCTTTTCGCCAACGCTATGTGTTCGTTAAAGGTGCGGCTGCAGATTCGGACGCTGTAGTCACGTTTATGATAAGTAATAACACCACCAGCGAGATCGAGGTGTTCTCTGCAGCTATGGAAACCCTCGGTCGGGATGAATGAGAGACCGAGTGGTCAAGGATTCACCGAGTATTGAGATATGTGTGTCTGCATGCGTGTAGGCAAGAACAGAGCCCGGAATTGTATGCTTTTCGACTCACATGAACAATTTCCCGCTGGTGTCGCTGACGGCGATAACTATATTTTGTCTGATAGCCACCATCGCATTCCCCTCTGCTACCTCCCGAGCTATGTTACATTGCTGGAGGCATTATTCCAATTTTCATGTACAGGGTGATCGGTAATTCAGCTTATTCCTTCAAATTCGTTCTAGAACTAATTCGAGACAATCGAAGCCCCGTCAATTGAAAGCATTCGAATAAGATATTTAAATGAGTTTTTTATGATTTCATCTTTTGCTTATGAATTTTTTTATCGTTTCATAGCCGAAAAGTCCAGCTTCTCCAAAATTCTGAAATTAATTTTCTACTCATAAACGCTATGCGAAACTTTTCGACCAGAGTTACCAATTTTCAAAGTCAACATGTATTTTTTCCTGGCCCACGGATAACGCAGTCAAAAAACCTAAAAAGCTCACTTAAAAAAAACGAATATGTTCCCGTACGAGGAAGTTGTGGAAATATTTCAATTTCTGATTTTTGTAATTCAATTGCTACAAAATACCACATAGCTGTCATGTCCTATTTAATTTTTTATTCTTTTTTTTCAATTCTTCCAAGGTCATCAATTTTTTCAATAGCTTGGCATACTTCATCCGCTTGAAGATTCTAGTCGGCATCCAAACGACTCCAATCATGTAAAATGATATAACCTTCAAATGACCTTCAAGCCAGAAGTATTGAATAAATCATAATTCAGCACGTTTGCTTTGTTTGCATTTTTCGTTCAGTTTGTTCTGTTAGTCGGCAATATTTCTGGGTTGAAGGTCATTGGCAGGTCATACTATGTTATATATATATATATGCATACATGTTTAAATGCATAAACACATATATCTACTAATTTACAAGCAGCTGGTATATACTATCGGACCTATATGTGCCGAAGCTACCACCATCTCACGATTGCGCCCTGCTCGTTTGTCAAACGTCTCCTGCGTTGCATACGGGTGGTTGGATATGCCTCGGTAGGGGATGAGGGTTGGCCGGACGTCCCGATGCTTCCTAGGTGTTACTAGTCTGCGATCTGCTTCGCCTGTGTCCTAATGTTCATCAGAGCTATACGTATAACTAAATCGGCCGGTTGTGTACCATCCTGGATCCAACGGATAATGTGGCTATATCTATTTTCAAATGTAACGTACATATGCGTGTATTTGTACGTATTTATTGATGGGGCAGAATCTTAAACGCGGAGTTTCGAACGCATCCTCAGAAAAGCGAAATGAAAAAACTTTTGGAGCTAGATTCAGTTTTGATTGTATTCTTTTTTGTACACTTTTCATAGAGAACTGATATTTTTTATGTTTCCAATTTTTTAAATATACTTTACGCAGACACACGAACCAATTATTTTATACAGCAATGCAGAACTTGCAAGTTTTCGGCAATTTTTTGCTTTTGTTTAATGGAGGATGTTGAGTCCGATCGGAACATTTGGTAATTTGATTATGGTTTTGAAATATTACTGGATTAATGTTCCAGCAAAAAGTTGATCCAAATTCGGATCAACTTTTTGCTGGAACGTCCAATGATTCAGACTTGTAAATCATGGATTTGCAAGTCTGAATCATTCAATAAATGTTTAGTTTTACAATTTAATTAAATTTGATAACACAAGCGTTGATAACACTTTCCAGGATTGGCCAATGGAAATATCTATCGCGAAAAATCGCCGTTCGATATATATACCTTGGCTGTCCGAGTTCAATTGTCCGCGCTATAAGAATATCGGGTACGTCGTAGCGAAATACGACCAGAAAGTGATTCCATTCGCCAGTACTCGACACAAAAGCTCGATAGCTGGACGGTCCTCTCTCTGCCTAAAATAGGAAAAGCCGATGAGACAGTACCATCGGACTCAATGAAAGCAATATCGTTTTACCATCCAAAGTGTAGAAATCGGGAGGGAATTAACGGCGGGTTGAATCAAGGTATAGCCACGATCAAAAGCATCCGTAATCCAACGGATGTCTCGTTGCGGAATATAATCAAATTCGAAGAGTTCAGTGTGCGACTTGCTGTGAATACAGCACTCGCATACAAATTTGCATGTGCCAACCTCGGGTAATCACTCGTCCCAGCAAACCATCCGAATATGATACGAGAATTCCGCGGGTTTATCCTTTTCGAAGAGCTGATAAGGATGCAGCATACGAAATGTCCTATTGTTCACATCATCAATTGAATTATCCGCAGCGCCGATCATTGAAATCATCAATCGTATTAGAAAAACGAGATCAAAGATTCAAATTCCCCATTTGGAGACTTAGAAACCTGTTTTTTTTTTTTTTTGAAGAAACTAAGCTAGCTAGTTTTAAGTTCAGTAAGCTTCTACTAGTGGTTTTACAACTTTTAGCCAGTTGAGGTTTTCAATTTTAGACAATGATAAGTTTCGACAGTAAAAGTAAAAATCTCCAACTGGAGGTTTAGAAGTTTAGCGAAATGGCAGTTCTAAAACTAAATGTAAATGTCTCCAACTAGAAGCTAAGCTAATTGATAGTTTTGAAACTAAAAATCGAAATCTCCAACTGGATGTTTTGAAACTTTTTTGTAGTTAGTCTCGGTAGGTAGTTTCGAGATAGATAGATTGACTAATAACCTTAATGGAAAAATATCGAGCAATTAGGGTGTTGGGAACAATAGAGCAACTGGCGATGCAAAGTCGTTGTGTAACAGTTTAGCACATTCCTGATGGTGCATTTCACTTACATTGGAAAAAAAAATATATATATAAAACATCAGCACTCTGTTCAGCAATTGACTCATTACACCAGTAACGCCATCAGTATCTGCCAATGAGCCATTTTGTATTGACATTCGAGATTTCTTGATTTTTCACTCTACAGCTTTCTGTCTGTTCCTGTTTCGGTCGGTGGTGTCCTACCTTTCGCTTTTGGTAGAGGAAGCTCATATGTGGTCAAGTTTGATACATAACCCTCGCAAGTATACATGACTGGGAATAGTTAGCCCTAGACCACATCACTTTTCATGTTGTAGGTGACCAAGCATGTACCAGCCACTTATAAATGTATGCCTGTAGTCCATACACGGTTGTGGCAGTGTTCTCTTTCACAAAGCTCTCTGTAATTAAACCTAACTACCGGATGGCATTGTGGTCCATGCTTATTTACAGGTCGAAGGTTAATTCCGAACTTCTACAGGAAAAATTGATAGATCAACGAACTTCCGTAATTACCTAAGTGAAATTCGATCTTAATCGTACATGGGGACGTGTTCGAGATTTGTGCAATGTATTGGCTTAGTTGAAGAGTAACATTCTTTTTTTTTCTTTCACAAAAAAAAACCCGATATCACTTCGTGTACAGAACAGGATTTATTCAATAAAGTAATTTCCATTTTGTTCGATGATCTTTTGCCACTTTTCTGGTGACTTCGCGATTCATGTCTCACAAAAAGTCATCTTATATCTCATAGAAAAATTGACCTAAACGACCCTACTGGAAACCGATATTCTTATCGGTACTAAAAATTTTAGAAACTCTCCCTCCCTCTCTTTCTTTCTCTGATTCAAGAATAAATAGTCTTACAGCTTGCGACTGTATCAGTGTCCGAATTCTTATTAACAAAGTTTATAAAGAACCGCAAAACTTCCGAAACAAGTAACCACTAAGTGCAAGGCTATCTCGAGTACACTTGCAATCCCAAATGATACTCTCATTGATTCGAAAGCCAATGAGAATTTAATTTGAGCTTTTAGTTTCGTATTCATAATTATCGATATGCGATAGAACATTGCTGCATTCACATGTAGGCTTGACGACACTTGCCCCAGGTATAATTACAGATTAGGCAAGGATAATAAATTCGTGCCTTACATGAAACTTCCAAAAGTGGCGTAACGATATTCAGATTACCCGATAGTCTAGAGGCATACTCCGGTAATTTTCGAACGGCCCAACCATGGATTCTGAACCCCATCACACTGAGTAATCACGTCATTGTGGGTTTCGGTAAGATGGCTTCTTCGTTCCTATCCACCATGCTTTAACGTGAGCCCGCATCGTCGAACGATCGACAAGCTATACCAACGAGAATCCGTTACAGTTATCTGATCTAAGCGTGTTACAATGGACGACGATGACGTACCCTCAAACTAGATTTTCGTTGGGGACCACAGAATCGATCGACAACAATACACTTTATCGCAACGAATCACCCTTACAGCGCTCGAGCGCCATCTTTCTCCTGTACATTTTCGCCAATTCGAATGGATGATTTGTTCGCTGATAAGAATCAACATTGGTAAGAATCATAAACGTGCCAATTCGAGTGAATCACGTCGGTTCAGTGATTTATTGCTGTTGATTGCCTCGATAAGAATCGTAAGTTTTTTCCAAAAAAAGTCCAAATACCGAGGAACTTCGGTATCCTCAAATATCCATTGGGTCTTTCAGTAAACAAGTCCAACAGTCTCGATCGATGGAAACGCAGAGTTAATTGACTATCACGTTTTTTTAAGAGCATCTAAATCTTGAATTTACTGATTCTTCAGATACTGATTTTTAAGGGGTTTTGTGAAGCCCCAATGTGGCAGTTTTACAAAATCGATGTTTCTGCTGCATTTTCTTTTTTTCGAGTCCAAAGAAGAATCATTGAGTGAGTGAATATATTCATGAAAATAATTTTTCGCTTACAGAGTCCCCCCAAAAGACGAGTGGATCGAGTCCGAATTTGATCAAAGTCATCACTGATTAGAGGGGCTGATAGTAGAAAGCTTATAAGTCATAAATCACCATAAACGGGCGATTGCAACTAAGCCTCAGTTATTGTATGGGCATTGTTTAGTGGAAAAGCCTTGTAGCGCTAGGTGGTAATATCGAATTTCCATAAGGCAGTATCGACAAGCCAGTGGAGCCTTCGAGCATCTTCAGGAGACAGGTCGGGATGAAGGTCTCGGTGGCACGTTTGGTGCTTAGTGAGCGAGCACGATCGGTCGCCACGATAGACTGATAGGACGAGACTCTAATCGCACGCTTCGAGAAATTAATCCCCTTTCGCTAAGTACATTATCTCCACACGGCGATAGCTCGAGGGGTAAAGATACAGAGTGGGGGACCCCTCCGTTCTATAAAAGCCACCAACGTACGTGAGTGCCACCGTAAGCGATGCAGATATGAATGTACGTGGCTAAACGAAGTTATAGGGCGATATTAGGTTACGAAGGTGGCTTGTGGACCAAAACTGAGCTCGTGTATGGAGGTCTAGGCTTTCGCTACAGTCAATAGGCCTATGCACCCAACCTTTGGACATTATGAGCATAACCTAGATGTTATCTCGTCGAATACCAAAATCCTAAACCATCTAGGACCCTTTTGAATCTCCACAGCTATACAACAAAGCTACCACTCGTACAGTCCCAGATTTTTATTTGCATTAGTTATTTGCATTAGTTCCTCAGAGTTTTCGGTGTTGTTATCTATCGAGGTACGAATCAACTTGCTAAAAGGATTCTTCTGAGGGACTAGGGACGTACAAACGCAACATCAGCTCACCAGAGAACAGGTCTAAGATGTTGGAGCTCCGTGTGTCAATGCAGCACCTTTATATTGATTTTTAGAAAACTTGCACTTTCATTTCGGTGTGCAGTAGGAGGTGTAATTTTAACGGATGTTCAGGGACTATCGTTTGCATCGCATTAGCTGTTCTGTGTTTCGTCGGTCTGCTGACCCATGAAAATTGAGTCCTTCCATTTTGATCTGCGTTTTTTTTTTTTTGGTGCTTTAATTTTCCGTGCCTGCGTCGTTCGACGGAACGGACGCTGTACCACTCATTCCGCATAAAGCTTAAAGCTTTGCGAGATAATTGAGTTTGGAAATTTGTGAGATTACGTCGATCTCTTACTCGTCTTTAAAATACACCCCACTGAGCTTCTAGTGATTACGTTGTGATATCCCACTGGTAATCGGAGAAACTTTGAAATTGAAGAAATTTAAATAAATGTTACTGAAAGCAAAGGGTACCAACAATATAAAAGGGATTCCTCAATACCACAAGCACGATCGTATATACGCAAATTCAAGCCTTGTTTTTCCCTATCCCTCATATCTACTCTTTCAGCTCAGTTTCGACGACCGATAAGAAGAGCTTTAGGTCGAACAAAGGGGAGAGGGTTTAATCATAGGTTACATGGGGGTGAGAGAATACGTAGGTCTGAAAAGCAAGGCCATCGACGAAAGAGGAAGTTCCGTTATCTCGAGTTACGTCGGTTCTTGTTATGATGAAAGTTTGGTCGGCAGACGGGCGTGCCTCAAGTTGCTGCGCAACCGCTGGGCTCTTAAAATGTGAGGGTTAGAATGGTCGTTCAGATTTTGAATCGAGCGGTGGCGGAGTGCATTTATACTTACGCCAATATTGATTAGATAGCTCGATGTAGAATCGACTTGAGGGGTTCGGACCTAATTAACGACTTCGAAATTTCGGTTTGTGATTTTTAACGGTTTCTCAAAACGTAAAATGTCACGGAATATTCTTTGGAATAAATCTTTTGATTTACAAGTCATATATGTATATTTTTTTGCAAGTTTAACTTAACGCATATCGAAAAATAACAAAATTCGTTGAAAATTTGACGAAGTTTAGTTCTTGATATACTAATACGAGCATTATTTTTCAATCTTTCGCAAAATCATTTAGTAGTCATAAAGTTCTAGTTGTCTGGTTTTCCAGTAGATTTATGAAATACTGAAAGATTTATTTTAGCAATGAATTAATCAGTTAATTAGAATTAGATTTTAGGTCAATAGCCCATTCAGAAATATTTTAATAATTCATGGACGATATCTTTATTCTTTGAAGAATCGATATCGAATAATCAGGAAAAGGAGGACTACTCACACGAAGTAAATGTTAGTGGTAAATTGTTGTTAAATAGGTCGTATGTAAATGCGACAGGAGCAGCAACACTAATAAATAATTTGAATTTCACTGGGTATTGGAGTTTACCAAGGACGAATACATTGTGTGCCGAACGAAATTAGTGTGTCCGGTTGTGTGGGAGAACGCCAGTATGTTTGTATAGACCGAAAAGGAGATTTTCCATGGATGCCTTGAGATGTGTACACGATGATGGATTTCTGGGTCTGGAGGGTTGAGACTAAGCGAAATGAGTGAACCGGACTGTACAACACACCTAGAGAATAAATTAACATACTAAATAGGACCAACATTTGCCGGTCTCGACCACTACGCGTCGAGGTAACTCCGATGCTGCGTAAATAAGCCTTCTCCCGTCTTTACTGTGGTAACCATGACAGGCAAACATCCATCCACGCAGATACGAACGTATATACGTATAAATGTATAAAACCGTTGTTACCGTTAACGGAAACCACAACTCGGAGTAACGAGTGAAGTTTGTTCCGTCGCACTTTTCGTTAACACATCTCGACATCCACTTAGTCAGATGTGGCGACGAAACACGCCTGCCCATTACTTCGTCTCTTACGAATTTTCGATACGAAGCCTAAAAACAGAGAAGAATCAATGGGATGGCAAATTAAAATACGGGTTTCATTTACACTCGTTAAGTAAAAAGAAATCAATGACTTTTCCAATAGATGGCTATAGTTATCTGTATCTCGTGATGTATAGAAAGAATGAGGTTTCGTACTTAAAAAACTTTTCCGACAATTTTGTGATTGGTTGACTCGGTTCGTCATTGGTTCACTCCAGAAAATAATGGATTTCTTTTTACTGCAACAATTATTTGGATGAGTGATCGTTTCAGCGTGAATTCATACTTCGATCGATGACCGTTTAGGAGAACGTTGATAATTGGATGGGTGACCGTTTAGGATTTCAATGATACTACGAAATTTTTAGGAAAAAAATTGATTTTTTTTTAACCGTAGTGTATAAGCTCACACAGGAAAGTCCCTCGCTATTGAAACTCACGCTGTTTAATTTCTCGTTTGTGGATCTCGTCGACGAGTACTGCGAAAGCAAGAATATCATCCGCCTTTTCATTAATTTACGATGGCTATCGTGTTTTATGCATGATACATCTCACATCCTCATTTACCAGGAGTATCGCGGGTTGCCGGAGTATCCGCGCGGTAGGACATCGTCGAGAGTCAGGCCACCGTAAATTGCACTCTCGCCCTTAATCATCTCGAATTTCACGGTCGTAGAGAAGGGTTAGGCGTGCGTGTCGAACGCCGGAGATTCTCGCGCGCGCGCGCCCGAACTCAACCCCCTCCCCCATCCTGAATTCGAACCCAAACACAGACTCGTACGTGTATGAGTTTACACGGAGGCTGGACTGGACGATATTGGTTTGGGCTACATAGTCTACCTGTCATGAATTTACGAGTACATGGTTGAAGGTAGGTGACCATCCAGCCGTACGTATGTGACACTGACAATGACTCGCCCCAGCTGAAGGGACGATATTCGAAATTATATCACATTGTCTGATAGAATTGCGGTTAAATACTCGCTCGCGGAAAAAATTAAGCGCGCTCGCAACTGTAAATTATGATTACCGCAGCAATTATTCGCACCAATGATCGTACACGAGCCGCAGTAGTCCCGAGTGAAAATCAATACCCTGACAATTGAATATCAAGGGGTACCCCTATGAGACAACGTTAAAAAAACAACGACCTATTTGTTTGCAATTTTTTTTATAGTAAATGAGTTTTAATACCTACCCCAAAAGTTATTTCATAATGTACAGCAATGATCCAAACGAACAACATTTAATTTAAAAAACTTCAGAAAAGTTAGTAAATTATTTTTTTTAATTCATTAATATGATAAAAGTTTGAATCTACGTTTCTTTTTTTCACTATCGGTGTTCCTGGTTATACGCAGGATTCACCATTATACGGTGAATACCAACATTGTTACGTTTACCGTAGCAAGTTTTCCAGCCTTTCATTTTCCGAAGAAATCGAGGGAAGGCAGTCATGATTGTATGCGGCAGATACCGTAGCGACGACCGATTCAAAGTTACACGTCACTTTCTAAGTGGTGGCAATCTTCGTAGTCTGTAAGCTGGCGCTGTTCCAAGTTTTTCAAGAAGAAACCAGGGGAGGGTTCGAGCTCGATATCGTGGGACACTTCGACTTCCTGAGATTCTCAATTGTAAGGAAGGACTATGAAGTATCCGTATAGACACATGCGCACGAAAATCTATGTACATTAGGATAATTCGAAAAAAAAGACATTTCTTCAGTCCACTATTCGGTAGATGGAGTAGAAGGAACTAGGATGCGGGGAAACATATGAGCCCTTAGAATTCATATAGTAATTCAAGGATAGTTTTCTCTTGAACGAACCGTTTGGAAGTTCATCAAGTAAAACCAATGTTAATTTTTTTATTCAGTCATATATTGATTATTAATCAAATTGAATACGAAGTAACAACAGAAGTCCAGTGATAAAGGCGTTAAAAAAATATATCTTAAAAGACTGGAGTAGCCATCTCTTCTGTGCTATTCAATATGAGATGGCCATAGAAGTTGAGGTGAGATTGCCATAATATTTTAATCAATATGGGACTTCGATAGAGGTTAAGGCAAAATTGCCACATGGAAGAATCACGAGGGAGTGAGCTCTTCATACTTCAAAAGCAGTCCTCATTTTACTTCAGTCTCGAATCTCGGAGTTTTGTCATTCTGTCCATCCGGTCTTCTTCATCAGTGCTGGAACGGGACCTATCCTAAGACTGACGAAACGAGGACAGTTTTTGAAGTACGTAGCAGTCATTCTCCAGAAATTACCTCCGGAAATGGATGTTCCATTTCTGGAGATAAAAAAAACCGGTCCCCTAGATCGGAACACCACAGGGGTCAAGTTAGAGAACAAATTGGATAATTGGAAGATTAGAGCACGTCGACGTTGAACAGGAAGCCCTCGTGGAGAAGATGACTGACGTAAAAGACGTGAGAATTTCGGTGGCAAGATTAAAATGGCTGGTTAATAGATAGCAAATAATACTTGCGGAGACCGAATGGAGACTGGATTAGGGCCGACCGGCGAAGACCATGTTTGGGTCGGAGCCTCGGTGAGGAAACAGGTGTTGTGTGTCAACTACCTGGACAGTACGACAGAGGTTGATGACCATAGCAAGATTATGGGGAAACCGTTCGAACCGCGTCGTCGGCATTAGAGATTCTACGACAGCACCATCATCTCGTCGTCCTGACGTTAAACGTCTATGCGAAACCGATCCACACGTGGAGCTCTGTAAACCTTAGCTCGAGCAGAAACTCAAAGTTCTCGAGGACGAAACAGTGGATGGACGAAGGACCGAAGCATCACGGCAGAAGGTATGGTGTATGATGCACATCATGATTTCATGATGACGCCATCAGCTCTTTCTTATCAGCGGTCCATATCTGCTATATCAGCTATAGATTTCCAAATTCTGAGCAGATTCCATATTTCAGAAATAAAACCTCACTTCAATCTTTGACCATAAAACTTGGTTTTGTAATTTTTTAAAAATTAATTGCCATAGAGGTTTATAGTAAAATGCTTATGCGTGGAGCTCGTATTTCATCTTAGTTTTTCACGTACCCAATCGAATCTTGAAGAGTATTGGTCAACCAAAGAGCAAGAATTTTGCTCTTCAGTAGTGATCAACCTAACGTGTCACGTTTCTGTAAAGAATTGAAGGTATACAGAAACCAATGTAATAACAAATACGAAAACTCTCTCTCTCTCTCTCTCTCTCTCTCTCTCTATCTTCTCTTCTGAAACGTACGTCCGTTCGGCTCGGATATCAACGACTGACCTGCCTATAAGCATCGATGAACTGAATTCCGTTGCTCTTCAGCAGGATCGACGGGTTTCACACATGGATGACTCTCCATCCGAGGTCCACGTCTCAATGGAACATTCCGTACGCACGTACGGGTGCATTCATGCGTGTGTGTACATTCACACACATTCTGCACACACATATTTGACTGCAGCCCTATACAGGGTGACTAGTAATTCGACCTCTTTCTTAAAAGGTGTAATACTTGAGATCATTTGAATCAACTGCAACAACTTAAGCCCCATAAACTACCAAAATTAAGGTTAAAGTTCAATTGTACTGAGTTATAACGATTCAAAGATCATTTACAAATTTGCAGGCTTGCTATAAAAAAAATACAAAAAATAAAAAACAAATAATATCTAACAATACTTTTCTGAAAGATGAAAAATGCATTATCAGAATTTTAAAAAAATACTGAAAATTCGCATAACCTCAGAAATATAAAATCTGCCATTAGTGAGTTTACGTACATTCGATAGATGTCTTTTTATAGTTATGCGCTTTTTTATTCCTGAGATTGCGTGAATTTCGCACATTCATTTTTTTGTAATGTCCTCATTCGTTTTTCAGCCGTCAGAAAAGTATCGATTAACTATTCAGAGTAGAGCATTTTTTTTATTATTTGTTTTCGATAACAAATCTGAAAAATGCGAAAAATCTTAAAACCATCTCAACTCAGTAGCTAGTGAATTTTTCGATAGGTCCTTCATCGATTGTGTTTAATTTGATTAAAATAAACTCTAGAATGATCCCTTTCAAGGTACAAGTCGAATAATCGGTCACCCTGTATATTTCCATATAAGTGCCGTTGGTAGGTCGGAATGAATGGCATGCACCAAGTCCATGCGGATTCACCCCTCGCGGATGCGCTTTCAACGCCATTACAAAGCAACCCGAAAGCAGTGCAAAAAAGGGACAGAAAGCGGGAGCTTCCGCGAGACCCAACGACCTCGCCCAAATAAATTCGCTTTTTACGACAGAGATTTATGAAGCCCATTCTTTAGGGGTTACCTGTTTTCAACCTCCAACCCTACCAACGCAGTCCTGGGAACTAGTCCGACATGTCCCCATATAGCCCGCAATACACAGATGCGCGCACACACACTTTTACATCCGAGACCCTCCGTGTCAAAGAAAGTAGCCTCCTTTATCGTGCGATATGCTTCCTCGGAGGGATATGTCCTGCTTCGACATTTTTACGTCGGGGATATCCAAGGGTTTTCAGAGCTTTAGCCTTTGAACTGTACAAGCAAAGTATGGGTTTCACTCTTTTATCGAACAATATCATGCGGATGTACATAAACACTCAATATATACATATATATTAGGTCAGTTCAAAAATAAAAAGTAACTACTTGAAAGAAAGGCATTGTAAGGGTAACTTTGACCTTGAATAACTTCCGAAAAATTAAAGTCGTGATAAAACGATAAGAGACCTTTTTTACAGAGCGTTGAATTTCCTACGGAAATATGGCTGGCCATCGTTCAACGGATAACCATTGAGGAGTTATGAAATTAAAAAGTACCAAGAAAAAATATGAAATCGCGAGAACGTTAATATTGATGCATACAAATCATCAGTGCATACGATTACACAACTTTGTATGCCGTATACATATGGAATTTAGCGCTCACTTTGGTTTTACGTATTTAAGACACGTATTTGGAGAGAAAGAGATACGCGAAAAGGATTTCCGTTACCATTCCTCAGGACAACAAAAGCCGTTCTGTTTGAAGGGCCCTGACCTTACTTTAAGCACCGGTTTAAAGTGCCCTTTTCGTTTCATCCGTTTACCCTTCGTGCTGGTGATTCAGTAAACAGTGCGGCACCGGAATCCGCGTACTTTTGCAACCGAATGAGGTAATTAGAATGCGGACGAGAGTTGCCAAGGCTTTAGCTCTAACCCCCTAACCTTTTTTCTTTCACACAAGCCAAGATCCCGTGGATGTAGCTTTCGAAACACCTTCGCGCAACTTTCATCTCCTTTCTGCACATCGCCCACACTTTTTAATTCTTTTCAGACAAATATATGGGTACCAAGAAAGACTCTTTTGAGCGACGTCAAGTTTGGACAGGTTTTGCGCAATGGAACAGGGGGGTTGACGACGAGTCCACAGTGGATAGCAGGCCCAATGGAATGATGCTCCAACAAAGTGGTATATCAAATCAACTAGTACGATCAATCATGGCAAAATGTTCGTTCTTGAAGCGATTCTTTTTCAAAGTGCTTTGTCAAAAACGAAACATTACTCTCCAGCCCTTTAACATAACCATTCGTTACACCATTTTTTTCGAGGAAACCTACATACACCACAGATCTAGACCCGGTCCAAAAAGGACCTCAGAAATCGAGCAATTTGTTAGCGTCCTTTTTCTCCCTGCTACGATATACCACCTCCCCTTTTCACACGATTCTAACTCTTTGTTCAACGTTCCCTCATTTTCCACATAAATGCCCGGGGAACCCCCGTCAGAACAGCCTGTAAAAAGTTCAAAAAGAAGCTACGGTTCCGTACTTTTGTCCTTTTTTCAATCTTCCCTTTTCGTTTCCAACCGCCCACTCCGTGTTGCGATCACAGGTTGCCGAGAACGAAAATATCAGCTAAATCAAAACGTTCACCCTCTACCTCCCTTCCTCCCTCCTCGATTGCCCACCCGTAGAGAAATTCTTGCGCGTCGCTTACATACTAATGAGTTTGCCACCGCCATTTATCCACAGCTCTTACTCCGATTTATGCATGTATATGTGTATCGATATACGTATATAATGTATGCGACGGTAGAGACCAGGATGCCTGGCTTGGAAGGACAGTACGGGAAAAGTATAATAACAGGGGCGAAGGCTCACCGACTCCCACGCCTCGACGCGCCTGATGAACAAAATGTGCAATGCTCTCGTGAGTTATGGGACAATTTGGGACACTATATATATATATATATATATGTAGTGTAGCGAATATAGGAGAAGGACGATACGTGCCGCGTGTAAAAGCGAGAAATTCTTTTTTGAATCTTTTTCCCATGGTTCGCGTGACCGGAAATACCAATGTTGGCGAATATATAACAACGCTATATATTTGAGAGATGTGCCAACCGAGCTTGAACTTTTGGCCTCATTTGCACAAATCTTTTTTATCCAGATGCAATTATTCTGTTCTGGTTGTATCCATCCGGATTGACGCTCTAGATTTGTGCTAGATCGGTAGAAGCTTAACTAAAAGTAATTTAAGTAATATTAAAAGTACTATCAAAAACTTTGATCTGCCTTCCTGTGATTTTAACTGTATATGTAAAATAGGGCGAAACGAAATTATCTTTCGATCCACCATTTTTTTAAATTTGTATCCATGCTTCCGACATGTGAAGCCCTGAAGTAATTTGTTTTCTTTTTTCACTGGGACATTGGACGAAGCCAGACACATTTTGGAAACTTTTTGATTGAAATTTTCAATGACAAATTACTTCGACGGACTAACGTCAACGATTTTAGGAGACCTGGCCAACCAAGTTATCGCTAAGCTAACCGCATGGAAACTCCATCGGACGGCTCCACGAAAATTTGCTTGCGGGTTGCTCGAAGCCTAATATATTAGCCTAATTCAGTTATTAGCTAATTGAAACATTGAATTTATTGAGTTCAATTATTATATTGTTAATAATTACATCAGTTTAATTGATATTATATCGAACACTAAAGAAGCTTGGCCCCTTTCCGCACAAGGGCTTTTTATCTTGCTTTATCTTAGTCTAGCATTATATGATGGCTGATCGTTCAATGGAATTGCAATTATTGTTTCCCATAGTTATCCAATATTTTAATAATGATTACATATCAGTTAATACGTACTATCATTAATAATTAATGGACTCTAATTTATTTTTTAACTGAGGAAGAATACGTAATGCTGCAATACTCCGCAGTTTGTGTAGAGTATTTTCTTGATGATTCATTAAATAATGAATTTATATTACTAAAAAATATCTTCTTCCAACCTATTTTCTTCAAAATGAGCCGTAATAATAATAATGAATATTATATTTAGATGTTTCGCGTCATATCGCAGATCCTTGTCGATGTATTATTATACCTTGAAGACAAATCCACCATTCAATTTGCCTTGAACTCTACGGAAAAATGAATTTCGACGGAAAAATGTCGAAAAAATGTACTAGAAACGTTTTTTTGCATTCTCCCAGTCTAATTTTTCATTTTCGGCAAAAACTTCGGCATATTCGTAATCAGCGGAAAATTTCCGATCAAATACACCCTTTTAATACTTAAAAATTGGAAAAAAAATTTTTTTCGTCCTCCCAGGCCACTTTTCCAGAATCTCTAAAATCACGATATTTCAAAAGGTCGTAGGATGACCTTCCCATAGGCTATAGGGATTCATTTGGGGGGTTTGGAAAAGGTTTTTGCCTAACTTAAATAATGGCGTTGGATTCGTATTGATATCTCTTATAGTTTCCCCGGAAAGTCCACTTGAAAAATCGCCAAAAAAGAGGCAAAGGGGTATGTATGGAAAAATTTGCAAAAATCGATGGTCCAA
>JAPYZI010000627.1:0-45564 GCA_030523105.1 Ophioninae sp. A BG-2022a
ATAGGTCCTTTACGATGTAATTTGATCCCCTGAACACGAATCTACCATTAATTTCCCCAAAAACCCAAAATTTCTATGAAAAAATCGTAAAAAACTTCTGAAATCGCGATTTTTCTTGTCGTGCGCAGTGCTTCCGACGAAAATTCCACAATATTCGTAATCAGGGCAAAATTTACCATAAAGTAGACCCTTTTAAGACTTTAAAAATAGAGAAAAAGAATGCTTTCTACCTTCCGAGCCACTTTTCCGGAATCTCAAAAATCACGAAATTTCCAAAGGTCGTATGGTGAGCTTCTTGTACGTTATGGAGATTCAATGATGCTTTCGACGATAATGTATTAGTAAATTATGGTTTTCATTAGCAATAACTAGTTTTAACGAGATTATTATTCGGAACTATTACTTTGTTAGGAATAACGCGAAAGAAAACAATAAATAGTCGATAATGGAACTCGCGTAGCCCTCGAAATTGGAAAACTAACCTCACTTTTCGAACGAACTTTGTGCATATCCTTCTTCCAGCGGAAAAAATAATTATTTTTGAGTTTTGTTTGGATTATATAATTGGGAATTAAACACGAAAGAAAAGTGGCCGTGTATATTTATGCGTTGATGTTTCTTTCCACAGCTGGAGTCTCCCCAATTATGGATAAAATCGCGACGAGCACCAGAGCCGGAAGGATTCGTCGTGCACAGTTCACGACTGGACGATGTCTCATCGAAGCCAATATTCGGTGTTTGGAAGAACGGCGAGATGACGAAGATATATTTGGAGAAGGGGGAGAGCGTTTCTTCCGGGAATTTGATGAGGGGCCTCGTTGCGCTCTTTCAGTATCGCACTTTCGACGGCAATTACCGGGAACACGACGCTTCAGGCTGGTGCAACGTGACTTACGTTTCGCGTGGACCCAACACCGTTGACAAAGTGAAAATCGGTTGCGACGATACCCGAGCAAAGGACGAACACTCGAATCCAATATTGGCGGTTAATCTCGAGAGCACTAGACGAACGAGTTACGAATTGAATGGTCAATTGTTGCCGACTTTCGTCGACGATTACGAGGAGCACGAAGTGACCCTAGCGGCGAGAAAGGAAGCCGGCACTACCGTCAACTCGAGAAGAACCTTGAAGGAAATTTCGTCCAGTTCAAACGCGCCGGTTGTCCAAGGACGGAACGCCGAGGAAGCCATTGCTCGTATAAAAACGGGCTACAGATCTGTCACCATGGACCTCCAAGTTGAACCGGTCACCTGCCCCGAGTCCGGATGTCGAACGGTAATTTGAACGATTTCTATTTATCGATCCTCGAATAATCACTGTTTTGTGCCATTTACAGTCTCGATGCTTTTGTTTCAAGCACTAATCAGGATTCGCGATATAAAATCTGATTAATCCACAATCAAGGGTTTTCACAAATAAAATCAAAGTTTCTCGTAGATTCCTGTGTACCAGAACGGTTTTGGAATACCTTTCTTAATTTGGAACTTAATTTTGAATTGAATTCGAACTTTCAGAACTGACAAAATGCTAAGAACGAATGATCCATTTTTTTCAATCCAAACAGCTGCATGCGAGACCTTGCACGAAAAACAGTACTTATTTTATCCACTTTAAAAGCTTCTAAAATTTATTCCAGCTGAAAGAGACAATCGAGGAAAACCGTGAAGCGCTGGACAACTCTGCACTGGGTACATCGCGATCAGCCTCAGCGTTTCTAAAGCTGATAGCCGCGGTGCGCGCTTCCACACTCGGTGAAATATCGAAGCACCTGACGAGTCCGCGAAATGACGGGATAAGAACGCAGTTCTTGGACGCGTTGGGTTCAGTGTCGAATCCGGCGACGCATCAGGCAGCGATGAAGATCGTTCGTCAGGACGAAACCGGCGACGAAACCGAGCGTTATCTGTGGGCATTATCGATGTCACCAATGCCGAATGCGGATATAATCAAGGAGGTTACGAAGATGTCGGAGGACACGCTGAAGAACGATAAAGTTTCGGAAACGCTGGCATTGACGGCAGCCGCGATGGCGCGTCAACACGGTGACCCCAGTGTTGTCGACAAAGTCCGAACGAGTTTGGAGATTGGTCTTGAGAGTTGTAACGGTGACGAGTGTCGCCTAAGGTTCCTCCGGGCTCTGAGCAATCTCGCGGCGAAAGCTTCGATTCCCGTACTTTTGGATTACGCGATGGGAAGCACGAAGCCGACGAGCGTCGCGGCATGGCGCGGCCTCAAAGCCATCAGCGCGAGGCACTTGACTGATCGGGTTCGCGAAGCGGCTTTCAACACGTTTTATCAGCGGGTGAAGACGAGACGCGACAGTAGCGCGCGCACCCTAGCCATTGACTTGATCCTGGAGAACGGACCTTCCGTCTCCGAGCTCGAAGGTGTACTCCGATACGTTCAAACATACGATCCGATGTTCGAAGTGCGCCGTTACGTGGCCCAACGGATTGACCAGCTGGCCTCGAAAGACGCCAACTTCCGGGAAACTCTTCGCAAAGCAAGGAAATCCATCAAGCATCCGCAGGATTATAACGTGCTGGCTTATCGCGGTCTCAGTACAGCTTTCACGAGAACGTTCCTGGAGTCGTCCAGTGGAAACGGTAGCTTGGTGACGATCCAAGAAGTAAACGCGGGCTTGCTGAAGCGCGGCGTTGTTGACGTCGTGCTGAAAACCCCGCGACACGAAAAAGCGCTATTCTCGCTAGGCCTGTTCGCCGGAGGCCTTGGCAACTTTGTCTCATCCTCGTCCAACCTCGAGGATGACGATGACGATGAAACGGCTACTGCGGGCATGGAAATTTCACTCCTGGACGTTGGTGTACGACCTTTCGTCTTTTTCTCCGGCCAGGGAGAACTGATGGGTCACGTTTGGTCAGGAACGGCTTCTGAGAGAACCCCGGCTTATCAAGCGATCGCTAATCTTCATCGCTATCGTCGACTCGTACCGCTCGCCTGCGGCTTCTTCGCCGAGCTCGAAGTCGAAGGCGCCCTCAGCTTCGATCTCGCCGGTCAAATACAGCTCAGCCTCTGGTCCAAAACTGCTCAATCCTTGGTCGAAATGGCCGCCGGTGTTGCCATTCGCGGCGAGTCACGTGTTCGCACCGAATTCGTACAGAGCACAGCCGAATTCGCACTCACGCTTGAACCCAAACTCGAGCTGGCCACGGACGTCGATTTCTCCGGACCTGTCTCTCTTTGCATGAGACTTGCCCAACCGGAAACCAGCTTACGGCACAACGTCTATAAGATCGAAAGGATACCTGGGAGCAGACACAGACTGAGAAAAACAAAGCGATCTGTTTTACTCTCACCCGGCAAGTCTTATCTTCTCAACCGAAAGAACAACGAAATGTGCTCGAGGGTTTTCAGTTAGAAAGAACTCGGATCAAACGTGCCGTCAAAGGCAGTTGGTCCAAACAACGTTCCTAGCGCACCACTTCGTGGACATTTCGTCAAACTCTTTTCATCTCATCATTCAATAGAGCGATGCAGCAACGAAAAAAGAGACGATCTTTTTCAAATTCTGAGAAAATTCGTTGCCTTGATTAGTTTCTGCTTTGTTGGCGGTGTATATAGCTAAACCCAAACAAAATTTGATCATAAATCCACCCGTCTGCAAAATTTGTCGCACGTTGAAAACAAAGCCTCAGCCGATAGGCATCTAAAGAACTGACCAAATTTATCGACTAATTGTAACGATGTTAGGATACTTTTTGACAACTCCTCGTCAACGAGCTAATTGTAACATCAGCGATAGAATTTTCTAATGAAACATCATTAACGAAAGTGTAGAATTGTTACTTCCACGCGCTGAATATAATCAAGACAATACACATTTCGCCAGTACTGCTCGAGACGCTTAATCACTTATCGAACAAAGCAAGTCGGTATTGTTTTTATTTTACAGATCCGTTTGTCGATATGTTTACTAATGGTGACTTAGAATTGTGGCGAATCGTGTAAATACTGTTCCCACAATTGTCGAAATTAGCACTACTCAAAACGTCAATGTAATCTCTAAGGTGATGCTAACTGGAAATGGGTGCGAGAATTATATGAATAGGTAACGAAAAAAGAATAAGAAAAATGACAGAAAACGTATTCGCTCAAAAGATTAATGACGACGTCCTAAATGATTCGATAACATTTTTCATGATCATAGGCAAATTTAAGATTTTATATTAAGAATCGATTATTGTAATTTTTTATGTTGTCAAGCGTATCACTAAAGTTTTTCTCCCGCGTTCGTGCCATGAGACGAATATTTGTTGTTTTTTAATGGACGAAATAAACGATCTTGGGTGATTGTGGGTGAGCATAACACTTTCTGGTTTTATCGTTATATTTTGGTCCACAAAGAAACCACGTGGGAAAAACTATGGTGGCAAGTTAACAAAGATTCGTCAATCCAACAATCTATGAATATTTTATTTCTTTTCGCCTCGTATTTTATAAGGTTATAAAATACGAAGTAACTTGATTCTCACGAGGAAAGTACGTTCGCCTCCAGTAACAACGAGATCCGTAAAAAGTTTTTTAAAACTGTGCTTAATAACGATCGAATTGACGATTTTACTTCCGATTACAGGAGACAGTGATTGTAACTTCCAGATATTCGTCGGTAACCGTAAATTGCAGTTGAATTTTTGAGTCCGTCAATGATAAAGCTGCTATAATGTATCAACGAAGTCGGACGTACAAGGAAGTTCAGTTCTTATGGGCGGCTTGAAGACATTCTGTGACCCCAACTGCCGCCTGGCGGCGTGACGAGCGACCAGTTGTTATGGGGGGTTAGGGGTGAAATTCTGAGTCGAGTAATATGAGCATGTATGGTTCCCCGATCAAACTCTGAATTATTATTTGTTTTTTAAGACAAACTCACCATTGAATTCGCCTTGAACTCTCCATTTCTAGGGAAAAATGCCAAAAAGAAATTGTATGAACGTTTTTTGCATTTTCGCAGTCTAATTTTGCACTTTCGGCAAAAACTCGGGTATATTCGTAATCGGCAGAAAATTTCCGTTTAAATAGACTCTTTTAAAAGTTTTAAAACGCAAAAAAAAAATTTTCGACTTCCCCGGCCACTTTTCCGAAATCTCAAAAATCACGATATTTCAAAAGGTGGTACGGTGAGCTTTTTGCGTGCTATAGAGATTCATTGGATGGGTTTGGAAAAGGTTTTTGCCTAACTTAAATAATGGCGTTGGATTCGTATCGATATCTTTAATAGTTTTTTCGGAAAATCCACTTGAAAAATCGCAAAAAAAGAGGCAAAGGGGTATGTATGGAAAAATTTGCAAAAATCGATGGTCCAACTTTAAAATTCTGCGAAAAATCGAAAAATCATCGGAATGTAATGATTAAAAAAGCATTTTGAAGAGAAAATCATAGCGAAGAGATCGAGCACAAAATGGATTACCAAATCCTAAAGGGAAAAAAGTTATGGATGATTTAGTGAAAAAACTTATTTTGTCCAAAAATCAAAAAAAATTTTGGATTTTTAATATTTTTTTAAATAGTCCATTTCGATGTAATTTGATCCCCTGAACACGAATCTACCATTCGTTTCCCCTAAAATCCAAAATTTCGATCAAAAAAACGTAAAAAATGTCTAAAAACACGTTTTTCTTCGCTACGTGTCATGCTTTCGACGAAAATTCGATGATATTCGTAATCAGCTGAAAATTTTCGATTGGATATTCGGACATTCTCGCCGATGAGAGAAAGCGAGAGCGAAAATACAAACCGTCGTCAGCGCCGCAACTCGAGAACCGCGAATGGGGGCAGCCCCCATCAGAATCGGCATATATAATCCTTATGAACTGTCCTTCTATGCACATCTGACTTCGTTGAATGTACTTCCGTTTAGGCCTCTCGACAATCAAAAAATATGCTTGTCCCGGCCCCTAAAGAGACGCACATTATGACTTCCGAATCGTCGTATTCTATCAAGAAAAATGGTGGCGCAAAGTTGGAAAACTGTTGCGCAACTGATTCGGGGATCGTATAGAAAGTGCACATCCCTCCATCCTGCGGGGATACATTGTACTCCAGAATGCCAAATGCCAAGGCGACATCTAACGATGTTCAGCGACATTGTGTGTACTAAGAGAGCACTACAAGATACCGAAGGCTCTAAAGAATTTCTCTGCTTTAACCAATTCACCACAAAAAATCATTGCGAGTTTGTTTCGTTGCAAAGTGTAACGCATGGCATTCTGTGAATATTTAATGATACTGCGCATCGCCACATTCATTCCGTCTCCAGCTCCGTGTCACGCGAGTCCTGTATTCTCGTGCCTTCAATCTGACGGGGACTCAATTTATGCGGGAACACTATGCGCACAAAGTTCTTTTAATAAAATATTAGTAAGCGATAAAATATTGTACAATAAGTAATATACGATACTGGAATAACGTTGTGAATGTTTTCATTGTAACTCGTGGCACGGAATACCAAGTATTTCTATTGTATATTCAACTATTAGCATTAGCTCGTAAATTTCTAGCATCAGAAGGTCTCAGTTCTAACCATTATCGTCGCAACAAAAAATTGAATCTAACGGAAGATACATTAATGAAAATTGTTTACAGGATGTGCAATGACAGGTTATGGTGTCGTTGGTTCATGTGACAACCAGAACCACAGGGGCATTAGAATGCTGCCAAATACCATCCATTATCCGAATTCGTACTCTTGGTCTTTATTCTTCTCAGATGAAAAGCAAGAAATGTTTCAGACCCGCATCACAAGGAACCCTCTCCTGTAATCAGTCCATCTTTTTCAGCTGATCAATAAACTAGTCCGGCTCATTGGCTCAGCATGCACGATCATCTGCACCCACACTCGGCGACGACCATATCTTCGTAGCCGTATTGATAAGTGAGAGTTCCACTAGCGTCGATGTAGAGAAGACTCGTGGGTGCGAGTCTGGTCGGTACGCAGCAAGCTCGTCCGACGAGTTTTCCATTAGCACCGTCGCTACCCTGGACCGCTCCGTGTACCAGAGTCTGAACGATGGCGTGTTTTGTCGGGCTGAGATGATCGCCGAAAGGATAGAAGCACTTGCCAACGCATTGATAAGCCTCATAGCCGGGTGGTGCGACGACCCATTCGTCGTAGGCTATGGAGGCAAAATCGACGTACAGCGGCCGTCGACGGCACAAGTTCCGACGCCTCACTCTGTGACCACCTTCCTGAATCCAGGGTGCAGCAGCGTCGTCGTGGTCCTCGTCATCTCGGGCTGCTCGGCTCTTTCGTATCCTCGGCTTTGCATAACTGAGCACCAAGATGGGTCCCTCTTCGGAAATCCTTGCATGATTGACCCGACCGCTCACCAAGAGTTTGACAATCTCGCCCATCTTCTCTTTGACCAACGAAGTAACGTCGAACGCCCGCCAGTCGTCGTTCTTCTTGGACCTTCCAACGTCTGAGAGGACCAGCTGATCAATCGTACGGACACGCACGATTGTACCCAATCTTCCCAGCAGTTCGGCTTTCTCCAGATCCTCCCGGGATCTGACAGGTGGAATGTGAAATTCCAGGATCGTTCCACCAGCCGCAGGGTGATCAGGGCTCATCGACGATGAAACATGCGAGGGTTTCAAAGCCCGTACTATGTCGGCGTTTGGTCGACGATTGTACAATTGGATCATGAATCTCGAGACTGGACCGTGACGCCGCTTCTTGGCGACACGACGACCACCCCCACGAACGATCGAGGATTGCCACTTGGACACGTTGCTGAAGAGTCGCTCGATCGACGAAGAAGGCAACGATAGGTCAACCGATATGGAAGCTTTTGCCACGACGCTCGGGCTCAGCCTTATTATTGATGTCCTCCAACATAGACAGCACACGACCAACGATCCCGCTAACAGAAACAACCAGTAACGCGATCCCATCGTACCTCCGATCACCGATCCTCCAGCGAACTCGCACGGAATAATAGCCAATCTAGTCGGGCTTGCAAAACTACGGACTTGCGGCTGACGGAACACTGCTCGCTTCGCCTTGATACGTGGGAAAAAGAGCCAAACGCACACCCCTAAATAGCCACGGCGCCAATTCAACGGCCCAGAGACCACTCAGCATCCTAAAAAGAGCTTATCTTCCAAGGTATTTTCCTCTCGAGGGGAAGAACGCGCACACACGCTAAGAAGTTCGAGTGCAAAGACATCCGCCCGACCAGGCTTTGTGGCTGCGATTCTTTTTCCTTGGATCATTTCAGCAACGGCGCATTGTATAAATCTTCATTCCGGGGAGTAGACGCCAAATGCGGAGATTGAAATGTACCAGCAATGACCTGGAGTGGAGACCATTCGTTGTCACTGACCCTTACATCATTTCAGTAGCAATGACAGCCAGTATATTTCAACGGGTCTCTCACAAAATCAACAATCATGTCAATTGAAGTTTCCAATAAGCTGTTTAAAGACCGGTTTAGTGATGAGGAGAATCATGAGGCTTAATTACGACAAAGCAGAAGTGGCTACCGACATTTCTTGTACGACCATTTTTCATCAACGAGAAAAACGAAGTGGCTCATTCTGACATTGGAAGTATCACAATCATTCCAAAGAAGACACGGCTCAATCCTGTGAAAAAACAACCACTCGATGTCATTTCTTTCATCAGCACTTGTCAATAATTTCAAAAGAGGAAACGCAGAAGTCCGTGTCTTCGATTTCTTCAATGACGATCGGCACGATCGAGATCGTTTCAAAGAAGACATTGATTGAATCCTCTGAAAAACAGCCATTTCCGTTAAGACAAAAGACTCCAATCGACCAAAACGCCGATTGGTTTCCTCCACTCGGCGTTGACACGATCTCGACCATAAAAAGGAAGATAGCGATCCTTTCTCTGAAAACCCCGCGCTATCATTTCTTCCATCATCATCTCGCATAAAAACAAAGAAAATACCCCA
The DNA here is from genome assembly GCA_030523105.1 of Ophioninae sp. A BG-2022a. Taxonomy (NCBI): domain Eukaryota; kingdom Metazoa; phylum Arthropoda; class Insecta; order Hymenoptera; family Ichneumonidae; species Ophioninae sp. A BG-2022a. The sequence continues at coordinate 8,938 of JAPYZI010000627.1, forward strand.
GCAGTCAAGAACGTCGTCTACTCTTCAGACGATATTATTAGAATCTGGATGCTCCCAATGAAGACATTCACCGAGTCCTCTGAAAAGACACGCGACATAATTATTTTTCATCAGCCCATCAATCCGACGAGAGCTCTAAGCATCAATTTTCTCGCAACAGTCTACCCCAGTCGCGATCTAAATCGTCCCCAAGAAAACGTTGAATCCGTCTAAAGTCGAGAAAACCAGCAAACATTTTCATCCCCATTCCGTCGTTCCGCTAATTTTTACCAACTGTAGAAACTCAACCCTGCAGATTCCTGCCCTTTCGCCACCTCGTCGGTACGCTAAACTCCGCTTTTCGAAGTTTCCCTCGCGTTGGGGTGAAAAAGTAGCAGCGAAGGTGTCGCCACGCGTTCCTGAGGTAGAACAATCGTCTTTTGGCTCCGCTCACGGAGCCAATGAGGAACCAGCCGGACGGGAAAACGCGGGCGACTCGTGCGCCGAGGGGTGTATCGATGTACGTGGGTACGAGGGTGTGTGCAAGGGTTGGCGCGATGACGATAAAACGGGTAACGCTGCTCACTGTGCAGCATCGATTCCGCCGCAGTGACGTCATGGGGGGAGCCAGCGGCGTAACATACGCCAGTGAGAATCCGCATTGTCCGGGGATATCAACGGGGACGGAAGACACGAGTATTTAACATGCGGTGGCCCTGAGTGTCAATTTCTTACCGGCTATGAACCGCCGCAAACAACAACACAAATAATTCGTCAAAAAGTCCGCGCACATTGAAAATCTTCCAATCGTGAAGTTTTATCGAAAGACCGCACTTCTATTTGTATACAGCGCGCTTACACACACACACTGACAGACAGACAGACACGTATACGTAGAAAAGAAATATTAAGCAATTGGCAATCGTTTTTTGTCGAAAACTCCGTCCGAATAACGACCCTTCGTCTTCTGGCTTTTGCCAACGTGCTCGTTTCCCCGCTGAATCCAATCGTTCCGTGAGTTGACGTTTTCGAGAATATCCCGAGGAGTTCCACAATTCACACGAGAGTGCCAACGTCTCTGCGAAAAGTAAGTACAGAATTTATCAGCGAAAACTCCACTCGTCGATTTTGTCAGCCTCGGTGATTCGTGTTCACTCGTTACCTCTCTCTCGGACGGAAATAAAACAGCTGAGCATTCGAACTCTGCACTATCGCGGAAATTATCCGCGAGAATTACGGACATGTAAATTGCGAAGCTTCGAATCGATTTTTGTACACCGTACCAAACGCAACGAGAGAGAATCCGCTCACTGCGGAACACCTTGCTAGAAAAAAAGAAAAATACGCCGCGGTTTTATTTCCGTTACGTCAATTCCGTATATTTACTGATCAATGGCTGCTGGCCCTTACGGTTACCTACCCTTTTCACATTTAGGCAAGCCTTCTTTTCACATTTAAACACTTTTTTTATTATTTTCTTGGCTTCTGTATCGCTCGAAATCCGTCCGTGTATTTTTCTTACGCTCGATTAAATTCAATCGAAGATCGTTATTTCGTATCAATTTACAAAGTTGAGAAATTACCAAAAGATTCCGTGTAAAATATTTTTCAGCAAAAAATCGATGTTTTTTCTATACTTTCTTTTATATCTTCATTCCCACAATTATTTTAACGATAATTGTAGTCCTCCAGCGTAAAAAAAACTGTTCATCCGTAGCCGTGAATTTTACCAGTTTCTCAAAGTCACTAAGAATATATTATTTTTTTGGGATGTAATAACTCGTATCTTCCGCGCCGTTTTCGTTTCGTGTTTTGTCTGCTCGTTGGGTCAGCGCTTATTTCGATTGGCACATTTTATCGGCAAAGACGATGCGAACGCTCGTTTTTCTTGCCGCTCGTGACGAACGCCCCTTGAATCAGGAATTCAGCTGATACCGCGGGTAAATAATTTGTTATCACGATGCACTTTTGTACTTCGGGTTGCTGACTGTGCGCCAAGAAATTTTCCCATAATAGATTTTTTCTACAAAAATCACGTGTCAGAAAAAGTGCGTATGGACTTTTCAAAATGTGCACTAAATATTCGCAATAAAATAATTCATTAAAAAATGTAAATTTGTGAAAATATCATTTTTTCGTTATCCAAAACAGCAAAGTTTCTTTTTTATTCATGGCTACCCCGTAGGTTCTTCCCTTAGTCAAATTTTTAAAAAGTACCTTCGAAGAATATCCGCTTTTACGGTCTCTTTGTCAAAGCCTTCTTTTTTTTTTTTTTTTTTAATCTTCAACCCCTCTGAGACCAGACGAGACGTTATGGATCTGATTTACAAATGGGCTTATCTACCTGTTCGCGAGACTCCGGACGTACCTGCAAACGCATAATTAGCTTAGCTCAAGTTACACCGTCCGTACATGGCCACTAAAGAGCAGCAGACAACGACGCGAATTGTAGCAAAATTCCTGGGGTTGAAAGAAGTGAGCGACGGGTCGTGGAGACCGGCGGTGAGGGGGGGGGGGATGAAACAATGTAGAAAAGTATCAGCGTTCATACGATTTATTTTTATTCCCGGGCATATGTATGAAGACGAGAGTGCGGGAGTTCGGACATTGTGTGATAATCCGATATAAGTATGATGTCAATGAGCGATCCAACGTGCCTTTCAACCACCATCCATAATCTCTTTACGCGCATATTATTTTTACACTTGACAATTGGTGTTTCCAGATTTGACGCATTCGGGTGTTCGTTGGGTTTTTGAAGAATGTTGGGTTTTCTTTGGGTTTGCGACGAATGTCGGCTTTTCTTAGGGTTTTTGACGAATGTTGAGTTTTCTTTGGGTTTGTTTGGGTTTATGCATTGAGATACTCATTCGTTTGGATTTGTTTGGGTTTAGGCATTGAGATACTCCTTCGTTTGGATTTGTTTGGGTTTAAGCATTGAGATATCCTTTTGTTTGGGTTTTGTTTGGGTTTATGCGTTGAGATATCCTTTTGTTTGGGTTTATGCATTGAGATATCCTTTTGTTTGGGTTTTGTTTGGGTTTATGCATTGATATATCCTTTTGTTTGGGTTTTGTTTGGGTTTATGCGTTGAGATATCCTTTTGTTTGGGTTTTGTTTGGGTTTGCGCATTGCCGAGCGCATTTATTTGGGTTTGATTGAGTTTACGCGTCGAGATTCTCTTTCGTTTGGATTTATTCGAGTTTCCGAATTCAGGTACTCTTCTGTTTGGGTTTTGTTTGGGTTTTGTTTGGGTTTGCACACTAAGGACCGCGTTTGTTTGGGTTTATTGGGTTTTCGGCTCTTCTTTGGGTTTTTGACGAATGTTGACTTTTCTTTGGGTTTGTTTGGGTTTATGCATTGAGATACTCATTCGTTTGGATTTGTTTGGGTTTAGGCATCGAGATACTCCTTCGTTTGGGTTTGTTTGGGTTTATGCATTGAGATATCCTTTTGTTTGGGTTTGATTGAGTTTACGCGTCGAGATTCTCTTTCGTCTGGGTCAATTGGAGTTTCCGAATTCAGGTACTCTTCTGTTTGGGTTTGTTTGGGTTTGCGCATTGCCATTGGCATTTGTTTGGGCTTATGCATCGAGATGCTCTTCTCTTAGTTAAAACGTTAAAAGTTAAAACATCGCGGTATTTATAAAGTGTTGCAGGCACACCTCGAGGACTACCTAGGCTGGCCGTATTTGGGGGGAGCGGCCGGAGCATTGGTGCTCACTGGAGTTGCGGCTTATTTTGCGACGAAGCCGACCCCAGAAACTCCACTGATGCCGCTAGACTGTCAATCGAGGTTACTTCCGGTAAACGAGACTGCACAACTTTTGTTTTTTTTTTTTTTTCGTTCGAGTTTTTCAATTTTTCAATTACACAATGGACGTACTGTATTTTTTTTTATACACCATCGACCTTCTTCCCATTTTTTGTTTCTTTTTTTTTGGCGAGGCAGGGTTTTTTGGCCCCGTTCCAAACGTGTAAAATTACGAGTGAATGTTGAACGAAGGTCGAATTGAATTTCAAGTTCGACCGTAATTTTGACGAAAAAAAAAAAAATATCTGCGTCGATTCCGAAATTCCGGCGGAAAAATAAAAACGATCGAATCAGTTTTGTCGAGAGAAAACTCGCGCGGGCGTAACGTCGCTCGAGCCTGGTCGCGTGAGTGCACTTTTTGTTATCCCGCTTTTGATCCCGCGAAACTCATCGCCCCCGAGATTTTCGGTCTTCCTCCTCTGCGAGTATTCAATCTTTGGCGGTTTTTTGGCAATAATCCAAAAAACAATCCACGAGCAACAGCATCGACGAGGCGGATAAAAAGCGACGCACGAGATCAACCTAAATCGTACATAACGGGAGTCTTATAACATCGGAGCGACGAATCGCGTGACAAATTATCGATCGGAATGAGAGCAACCGTGAAACTCCCGCGGTGATTCATGATAGCTTGACAATTCGATCGTAAAAACTCACGTTGAAAATACACGGAGGGAGGGAAAACATTATCCGAATTGATCAACCTCTTTACGGATCCTCGGATCGATCCAAACTTCAAATTCTCGATCACCGTTAATGATTTAAAGATTCGTTCGTCTTTTTAAGCAACTTAAATTTGAGAGATAGCTTCAATGACGCCGGACGATTCAACTTGATCATGCCAGTAGGATATCCAACCCACTGATAATTATGAGGATCTTTTTTTATGCCGATTTATATTTTTATCATTTTTTTAAATATATTTTTATCGTTTTAAAAAAATATATTTTTAGCATTTTTTAAAAATATATTTTATATCATTTAAAAAAAATATATTTTTACTATTTAAAAAAATATATTTTTATCATTTTTAAAAAATATATTTCGTTTACCATTTTTAGCATTTTACCGCTTTATATCCTTTGATGACTCTCGCTTCTTTGACTGGTCGGACACTTTTTACTATTTTAATATTTTATTTTGTACTTTATCGGTTTAACGATTTTGCCAATTTTCCTATTTTACAATTTGTATAATTTTGTCAACTTTAGAATTCGATTTTTTTTACATTCACACCGTTTTCACAATTTTAGTATTTTTTGAGAATTTTATTTTACAATTTTATCATTTTCACAATTTTTACTGTTTTACCATTTTTACAATTTTTCCACTTTCACAATTTCCCCATTTTCCCAATTTTGCTATTTTCACATTTTACCAATTTTACCATTTTAACGATCTTTCTGATTTAACGATTTCCACTATTTTTCTTTTTTACTATTTTTACCGTTCTACCATTTTACCGATCTTCACAATTTCAACTATTTTTTTTTCCAATTGCAACCACGTTCACGATTTTCACAATACGATTTTTTCCAATTTCACTATTTTTACCACGTCACAATAACGATCCTTTTGGATCGAGTGAAACGAACGATCGGTTATTTTTTCTCGGAATAAAAAAACGATAAAATTTGGGAGGGTCGTATTAGCGTAAGAAAAACCGGCAAAAATAGCGATTAGGAAACGGAGGGTGGCGAGAATGGTACCTACCTGAGTAGATTCGCGAGACGCGTTGTCAGATCGCGCAATTCTTCGCACGTGCCATATACGCGCGAACTCGCGCGCTAAAAAGCGCACTGACGAGGCATCGACTTTCTCGTGACGGAATAAAACGTCGGGACGTTGATCAGGCATCGAGAAACGACGAAGACGGTTCGCGACGAGGAGCGAAGACGACCACCACCACCGCTAAGTGTCTCATCGTCTCGTCGAGCTTGCCAAAAATCCTCAAGGGACTAGAAAAGCATTTTAGTTCAGTGTGCTCTCGGTTATCGCGGAGACACGAAACGTGCCGGCGTTCGAATAACGTCGATCGTCGATCGAGAAAATTGGTGCAAGTGAGACAGTGGATAATATATAATAAATCATTGATAACGATTCAGAAAAAACAACTTATTACAATTATCGTGAATCGTCGCGTTGCCGTTAAAAAAACGTTTTTAAAAGAATCAGAAAAAAAAAAACAAATATAAAGAGTGCCAGTGGGATTGGTGGTGTCCGCTAGAGGGCGGACAGCCCGAAAGTTTCTCGTACCCCCAACCCCGGATCGCGAAAGCGTTCTTCAGCCTCGTTGGATCGTTGTTTTCACAAAAAGATTTAAAAAAAAAATATATATATATATATATATATATATATAAGTCAAAAAGATCGCGGTTCTTTGATCTTCGCGATCAAAATTGGACAAAGCGGGCAGAGACCAGTCCGAGTAGGAAGATATGCCGGGCTGCGTCTTTCACGAGACTATTCGACCCCCGATCGATCTCAGCGATCAATCGGACGCCATCAAGGTGGTGCTCCAATTTTCACTGTCCAATTCGAACCCCTTCTAATTTTCTTATTGTCTTTTTCTTTGTATAGAAAAAGCTTACCGTCTTCTTTTCTTGGACAAGAAACAGCCGATACAAAACGCTGAGAACTTTTCCTTTTTTTGTTTTGTTTTGTTTGTTTTTTTTTTTTTTTTTTTTTGTTTTTTCGATTCGACGATTTAATCGGATTTCGCGCGAACGCGAGTCGCGTGACGAGAGTTTTCTCGTATTTGTTTAAATATAGAGGAGCAGATGAATAGTTGGTACAAAAATGGAGTAGAAAGAGAGAGAGAGAGAGAAGGAGAGAATGACCAGTGGTGCAAGCCAAAAATAAAAGTGCTTGCCATTCAGCGCACGATCTCGACCTTCTTTTTTTTCTCTACATTCGGCCTAACGCGTGGGTGGATACCTACCCCGCTATTTTTCGTTAAGGGATCGTCTAAGTGTGAAATTTTCAAAAAATCGTTTTTTTTTTTGCTTTATCGTATAGTATACACTGTTCTAAACATTCTCTCAAATGTTTAAATCGAAATTCAAATTATTACGATCGCTACAGCGTTTCTTGTAGAAAGGGAACGGAGCGGAATTACGCGGGACTACAATCTTTAAACACGTTTTTCTCGGAATGGTGTTTTTCAAAACGGTGTCCACTCTCAAAGGAAGAATTTCGAAGATACCTGATTCCAATTTTGAGAGAACATTTTTAACGTCATTCTCTATCGCGCAATGAAAGCTTTTTTTTAATCTTCCTATTTTTTTTACGTAAAACTGTCGAAAAAAGGGCAAAATTCGATACTTTTTGTTCAAAGCGCCGCAATTTTGTCAAATTTCAAAAAAAAAAACCTCCGTAGCGCGATTGCGACTTTCCTACAGATTAATAATCTTTTTGAAATTTTTGTTTCACATCAAAATTGCAGCCGCAATCGTGGACATCGTACAGGACATTTTTTTTAACGCGTCGTTTCAATAATTTATTTAATTATTATATACTAAACGAATGAACGTAAAAAAAATCATTTTGTATTCGGCATGAATATATTTATTTATAAAAATAAAACCAGACCGATTAGTTTGTTACAACAATGGAGAAAAAAATCTCGAAAATCAGTGATTTTTCGAAGGGTCACACTGAAACGATTCCTTAAATATCCTTCTCTTTGCTTTCATTTTTCCCCGTCCATCGCTAGTTCCTCAGCGTTTTTCGAGATATCTTGTTACCTACGTACGACCGGAAGTAATGTTTTTTTTTCTACCGGTTACGAAACACGAAAAGTGGATTAATGGGGGCGACGAAAAATGAGTTGCTTTTTTCTTTTCGTTCGGGGTTTTGTTTGACAATTGGGGATGTCAAACACGTCCGCGACGTTTCTAACTCGCGCTTAATTTAATGGATCCGCGAGGCCACGAATTACGGTGACTCGAGTGTGCGCGCGGAAGATAAATAATTGAAGAAATTATTAATCCAAGTGGTGTGGTGGATTGATCCGTCCGTGCGGTTTTTACAGGGCGCCGAGCTCATCAGAGTCTCCAAATTCTATAAGGACAGCAAAGAGGGAAGATTCATAAGTTACATACACGAGGACGTGAGGACCCTCTACGACGCTTTTCGCCGAGGCGCCAAAGAGTCCAGTGAGTTTCATTTCAACAAATATTAAAAACGATTCGATTTTTGTTTATGTATCTTTCATTGGCTCAGCTTTGGAACGTTGCTCGTACCAATAGTAACGAAAAATTGATTTTTTTCAATCGCTAAAAATGCACCGATAATGGCTCAATAATTCATTTACGTATAATTAATTTTTGAGTATTTTTAGTACAAATAATTAAAAGGCGAAAAAAGTATAAATTCTAACGGGACTCGATATTATTTTTCACCGAATTTGACTCGGCAATTTTTTATTTTTGACTGTCAGAAATATCTTTAAAAATAAGTCGATCCAGAATGTTTTCTTGGCTCATTTTTAGGGCATTATTTATTTTTTTTTGGACAAATTATTTATTATTTTTTAGCATTATTTATTATTTCTCAGTTATAAATAATTGAAAATAAGTTATCAAAGATTCCCTGAACACTCGAAATTATATTCCATCTAATTCGACGCTACATTCGTTTTGTCTTTAATCGGATGAAATATCCAAGTAATCAGGGCACAAGAATCAGCGAATCATTTTTTCTAAACTCATTTTTCCATCTTAATCGAAAACATCGGACGACGTTCAGTGCGGGTCCTCGAAATTAGGGGTTTTCTTTAAAACGACATACGGGAAGTCGTTTTCGTCGGAGTTTTGACGGGAGCGTAGTTGAAAAATTAAATTAGCCACGAAACGAAACGAGCTCGAAACGTCTCACGCTCGGTCGCGAATGACCATCAAAAATTCTCACTTTTGGCTCCGCAGTTTAGTTCCCGTGGCGTATCGTTGAAGTTCGCCAACTACCGGAAATTGTTATTATTTTTTAATGATTATTAATTATTATTATCATTCTTATCACGCGAGGTCCTTTTTCACAGTAGAAAACAATAGAGTTTTTTATTTTTATTCTACAAAAAGAATATTGAGAAAAATACCAAAAGAAGAAAAGCAAATCAATACAGGTCGGCTGATATTTCCAAGTTTTACGAAATCATCGTTCCAATATTGAGGCTCTCGGTCATAAAAGACAATGAAATGTCAAACTCCCGCGCGCCTCCTGAGTCCAGCTCAAACATTGTGCATTGTGAATATTATTATTGTTGTTATTATTGTTTTTCTGGTTGCTGTTATTGTTGCTATAACGTTATTGTGATTGTTATTATTATTATTATTATTATTATTATTATTATTATTATGCATTCATTGTTATTGTTATTGTTGTTGTTTTTATTATAGTTGTTGTTGTTGTTATTATTATTATCCATAATCATTAGGACGTTTTCGAATTTTTTGGACACACTGGCAAACGAAAACAACGCCTGTGATCTCACAGTGCCGCAATTTATCGTTGGACAGGTGCGCGAAGATTTGTCATTGAAACACGGATGCTTAAGAACTCGAAGGAGGAATTTTCGCGAGTCTCGGTATTTTCTATACGCTCTCGAACCGCCGGTGCCTTTCGAGTTTACTCATTCTTCGAGTACGCCAATAATCTCGTGTGTTGTTTTTGATGGGCCGGGGGGAGGGGGTGGGTGGGGGACGAGTGTACGAGGTGCGAAGAAGATTCGGTAATGGAAGACGCCCGGTCACGAGGCTTTGAGAAGGCGTCATACGCGTCCACGAGTACGAGCTTCGAAAGCTTCGCGCGCAACTTGCACGAGGCCAACGACGCTACTCGCCCGCGTTCCCTGGCTAATATTACGCGGCTTCGGTGCCGATTCAGATCTCTCGGTAATGAAAGAACCGCCGGTCAGCTAGAGAGAGACGGAGAGACAGAGTTTACGAGGGTAGATATTTTTTTGATCCTGCGATGAAGATTTGTTAAATTTTCGTCACAGGTTTAAAGAAATTCCAAAATATTCAATTTTTCGTAAAATTTTCGGCGAATTTTCGTTACGGGATTAAGAAGTTTTGAAATTCTGTCAATTCGTCGATAAATTTTCGTCAAGGGATCTCTAAATTTCCAAATATTGAAAACTTGGAAAATTGCTTGACAAATCTTCGTCACAGGATCAAGACATTTTTCGGTAAACAAGAAATATATGTCCATCCTGTGATGAGAATCATTTCGCTTTTTTCTGAAAATCAAAGCCGAGAAAAAAAAATGAAAATTATGGTACAACCGCAAGGACGCGAATCGAAAAGAAAGAAACAAAAAAAAGATTTCGACGGAACGGTCGAACGTTGGTCGAGAGATCGCAATAAACTTTCGGAACAAATATTATTTTTGTACTAGCTTGTTTCTTTCGGGTTTCGAATGTGCAAAAGACAATATATATAAAAAGATAGAGAGAGTGTGAAATTGAGAGGATATATGCACTCCTCGTAAAACTGAAATAAATTTAAGAAGGCATCGTTTCTCATTGCAAAGTGTATTTTATTTTTCGCAACAAATCTTCAGTTATTAAATAATATAGCTATAAATAATGCAGCCCTTGGTGGTATAAAACGATGTGATAGAAAAATAGTTCTTTCGAAGAGGAAATATTTTTCTATCCCATTCTCAGTTGTTCCACTTTAAGAATTTAAATGAGGTATCTCGTGCGAATGTGGGTCGAGAGAACGTAACATTTTTTTAGTAAATATTTTTTTTTCGTTGCGTCATATATTTTTCTTTTTTTCCCTTCGAATTTGAAACGTTGCAAGCGATGGTAAGAGGAAATCTGTTTGTACTCGAAAAAACGTACGATTACGAAATCGTACAATAAAAATGGTAAATCCAAATCAGAGTGAAAAAATAGGGCTTTCGACAACGAACGATATTTTTGGAAATGTATTTCCATTTGCTTCGTTTTTACGAATTGGAACAAAATAAATTCTCGAATTTATGTATCTTTAAATATCGACCGAATAAATAAAAATCTTTCCACGTTAGCAAAAAAATATTTTAAGTACGATTGATTCGAAAAATGTTTAAAAAATGTTTTTTCCTATTATTATTATTATTATTATTATTTTTGATTAATTGAACAAAATAACTAGATAATGGACAATGCCTTGGCTGGAGGGATGGGCCAACCAAGCCGTACCTGTGGCTCCACTATAACGAGGCCTTACTGAGGGCGAAGAATCTCGGCTCCGGTCTGATATCTTGCGGCCTCAGTCCCGGACCACAGACCCTCGTCGGTCTATACAGTCAAAATTGTCCCGAATGGGTACTGACGGAACAAGCGTGCTACTGTTACTCGTTGGTCGTTGTTCCTCTCTACGACACCCTCGGACCAGACGCATGTGCCTACATCATAAACCAGGCTGAGATCAGCCTGGTCATCTGCGAAGACGACAAAAAGTGCAATCTCTTGCTCGACAAGGCACCAAGGTGAAAACCCCTTCCTCTTTCCAAGCTTTCTGAAACGATTTATCATGTTTTTAAAACAATTTTTTGAACAAATTAATACTTATCTGATCACCATTTTTTTTTAAATATGAAACATAAAGTGGCAAGGCTTTAAAATTTGTTTATGCTCTTAAAATACATTTTTAAGAAATAAAATGTATTTGTATCATTAAATAAATGTTATTTTTCAGATTCGTCTATTTGTTTATTTATTTTAATAAATAGATATTTATATATGTTAATAAATCGATTGTATTTGAAAAGAAATTTAATTTAACGTTTACATTCGTTGTATTTTTATTCCATATTTTGTTTTAACTTTGTCGCAATCATGGAGCAAAAAATGTCGTGAAGAAATCGAACTAGAAAGTGAATAGAAATCTGAGTTCTCGAAATATTTTTTAACAAATTACAGCTTTTCCGAAGTACAACTGTTTCTTTCCAAGAATAAAACAAAAATTGTTGTTGCATAGCTACAATTCGTGTAGAAATAGTGATACCGCGATAAAAAGGGTTTTCAAAGCTGTAAATCTCAGTATCAAGATTCTTCAAGATTTTGTCGCCCGATTCTAAGAACGTTAACCTCGCAGTTGAACTTTTTCCAGTTTTAGCGATACCAACTTGTATTCGATATTTCGAGTATGACTTCCAAACTCGAAATTCACGAACTTATCTCAAATAGCCTAAAAATGCGAGATGTAGTTTTTCAAAAGAGTCGAAAAGTCCCATTGTGAAGCCCTTCCCATCCCAACCGAAGATCGAAGCAATTTTAATGAAACGATAATTTTACAGATGCCTGAGAAAGCTGATAGTCGTTAAGGAGACAAGGCCAGCGACGAATCAACGGGCGAAGAATCGGGGCGTCGAATTGCTGAGGTTCGAGGACGTCGAGCGTCTTGGCTCGCATAAAAATCATCCGGAAGTGCCACCCCGTTCGTCGGACCTTTGCACAGTTTGCTACACGTCCGGAACAACGGGCAATCCCAAGGGCGTCATGCTCACTCACCAGAACGTCATGGCTGCGGTTTCCGCCGTGATACTTCAGCTCGGCGATCACAAACTGACCGCCCGTGATGTCATGATTAGCTTTTTACCCCTGGCTCACATGCTCGAGAGATGCTGCGAAAACGGCATTTACCTCGTGGGCGGCGCGGTTGGTTTTTACAGCGGTGACATCAAGGGCCTCGCCGATGACATGAAAGCCCTCAAACCGACCGTCATGCCTGCGGTTCCACGGCTCCTAAATCGTATTTACGACAAGGTGGGTGGCACTTCGAGTTGTCCATTCCGTCCATCCGAAATCGATGACGCAATATCTGGCCAGAAGTCACACGATTTTTGGACAAAAAACGCTATTGGATCTTATCAAGCCACGATGACTCTTCTCAGTCAGGGAAAAACGCTTCTCCCAGAATTTTAGCGATCGCCTGAAACGAAAGATATATTTCAAATTGGCGAACTCCGAAATGAGAAATGCTTATGATTTTTTGGTGGAAAAAATGGATCATTGGATTCTGCGGTCGTTTGTTCAATCATCGGGGAATAGATAAAGGATACGATATTTTAGGGAGTCAAGGGACACGTAGGAGAGTGAGGAAAATAATTGATAATAGTTTCATTATCGTAGACCGATCGACTTGATTCAATACAAAAACAGATCTACTGATATATCGATAAAGAGTTGTAATATCTATAGAAGATAAGCCAAACAATACGAATCATGTAACGTCGATACGTGATGACCAAAACAATACGACGAAGAACCTGCGGTTTTGAAAAACTAAATTCTTCGGATTACCGAAACCTTTTCATCGTCGCGTGGCCATCAATAAGAATTTTCAGAATCGCTCGATATTCCTTTTTTCCAGTCAATAATTCATTAGCATCCCGAAATACAAATCTCGCCTGTAATTGTCATTTTTACCTACTACCCATTTTTCGAATCGTCATTTTTTCTTCGCCAGTTCTTATTGTTTTCGATAACAGTCTTTTTTCCTAGTTCCATTTGTTGGGATAACCGTCGTTTTTCTTTCGAACTCAATTATTCGGATTAACTCCATTTTTTTCTCAACTCTAATTATTTAAATCTTCACCGATCGAGAAATACGCTCTGTCGGGTGGAATTTAGTGGGCGCAAAGAAAAACAGACAAATTTGCGCGCGCACACACACACACACGCGTATACCTGAGCCAAAGATGTTTTTAGTCGCTCAATGCCATCAACCGAGGACGTCAGCTGATGAGCGCCCGGTGTCGGATTATAAACGGGATTCACGTCGAATGTGCTCTAAATAGAAATTCGAAACATCGCGAGAGAGCTTGTGCGAGCGCCCACCCCCTCCCGCTCCATTCGTTTAGAATTCATTTCTCGGACCATGCTCTTGGCTCGTACGCTCACGTAGGGGCTTCCATCCAAAGACCCGAGGCGAAGGTCGATGACATAAGATCGTTTATCGTTTTTCCGATTTTCCCGGCACAGGTACACGCCGAACTTCAGAGCTCTTTCCTCAAGAGGATGCTGTTCAACATGGGAATGAGATCGAAGGAGGGCGAGATAAAGAAGAGCATCGTCAGAACCAACAGCATATGGGACAGAATCGTTTTCAGGAAGATACAAGAATCGATGGGCGGAAGACTGAGGCTGATGGTGGTCGGCTCGGCACCGTTGGCCGGAAACGTACTCACGTTCGCGAGATGCGCGCTGGGTTGTCTCATTGTCGAGGGATACGGACAGACCGAGTGCTGCGCGCCGATAACACTCACGATACAAGTGAGTCAATCCGATTCCCAAACCAAAATCCAAAACGATTGGCTCATCGTTGATAAAAACCAATTACGTTTAAGCTGCAATAGCCATTGTTGTGGATCGATGGAACGTTTGAAGAACCCGTTGATGTTGAGATTTGCATCGTTGAAGGATGATTCCTCCTCCCTATTTTTCGTTATTCTTTTTACCATTATTAAAGAACTTCGATTTCTCCAAACCCAAACAAACGTTGGCACGGAGCATCGCTGATAAAAATGAGAAGAAAAGGTTCGACGATTTTTGAAACCTGGAATGACAAAAAAACACAAAGTTTAAATTATTGAAAATGATCCTCTTTCAACGATACAGAATTCGTGATCGTGTAACGTTCCGTTTCAATGATACGAACTTCACGGTTATACCTATTGAACATTCTGTTAAATTGTTGACTCTAGGAAGCTTTTTTTTATTCTTTATCAGTTATTTTTTGACGGGACACGATAATTTGCGTTTCAAAAGGCGACGCTCTATCGCGACTAGGTTTAGATACTCTTCGATTTCTCTCTCATTTCCCTTGTAGTTCGTATATAACAGTAATTATATAATTGTTTTTCGTTAATTTCTCGAATATGCAGACTTTTTCGAAAAACTCGAGGAATAATACTCTCGTAGAAAAGTTGCCGAGCCATCCTAATTTATCAGGGCAGTGAATGGGCCTACCGCAATGTAAAAAAGCGCGTGCCCGCTTCACCCTGTTGAAAGAGAGCCTTAAACAAATTCGCGTACTCGTATACTTGTCGAGTGAGAAGACAGCCGAATAAAATTAGAACGAGTGACGTCTCTATTTTGGTAATCCGACGACGACGGAAGAGCGTTCATCGATTAGACGGTGCACGACACAAAACAGCAGTTGTCTTCTCACCGCACCAAAACAACGTGCGAGTGAAGTGGAACCAAAATAAATTTTTCTCGCGAGACACTAATTGGATTCGTTCATATTTTTTACGGTGACTGCGGAGAGTCCGAGAACCGCTCAACAGCGTCTAAAGCACAAAACGTTTCAAGTCCCCATATCATTTTACTCATTCATCTATCAGCTCGTTTTTCAGCTTAAATATAACAGCAAAAAGAAAATAAAAATCAAATCGAACCCATAAATCTTCTTTCTGTCAGGGCGATCATGTTCCCGAGCACGTGGGACCACCGGTCGCCTGCTGCTGCGTCAAACTGGTCGACGTCCCGGAAATGGAATACTTCGCGACGAACAATCAGGGCGAGGTTTGCGTCAAAGGTACGAACGTGTTCGTCGGTTACTTCAAAAATCCGGAGAAAACTGCCGAGGTCGTTGACGAGCTGGGATGGCACCACACCGGTGATATCGGAATGTGGCTTCCGGTAAATGAAAAACAAAAATACAATACGAACAAACACGTTAATCCCTCAATTTTGTACAATTTTTATTTCGTATTTAGAAGCGAAATTATTTAACGACGATTTTTAATTTCGTTTTTAACTTTTCAGAACGGATGCCTAAAGATAATCGACCGAAAGAAACATATCTTCAAGCTCTCGCAGGGCGAGTACATAGTGCCCGAGAAAATTGAGAATATATACATTAGGAGTCAATACGTTCATCAGGTGTTCGTGCATGGTGAGTCGTTAAAGTCTTGCGTCGTCGCGATCGTCGTGCCCGACGTTGACGTCGTCAAGTGTTGGGCACTCGAGAACAAAATTCCGGGCACCTTGAGCGTACTCTGCGCGAATCCGGAAGTCAAGAGGCTCATACACGACGACATGCTCGCCTGGGGCAAGGAAGCCGGTCTCAAGTCTTTCGAACAGGTAAATTCAATGATATCACTGTCCTCGACTTTTTTCCGCATCCCTTGTGAATTTCGAAAAAGAGATGACAATTTTTCGGCAAACGGTAGAATTTTCGCAATTTTATAAAGTCAAGCTTAAGGCACAACGTCAACGCATTTAATTATTTCTTATTTCCTTCAAATATCTATTTTGGAGAAATAACTCTTCTTGCATTTCTTTCTTCTAAGCGAAATAAAAGATGTACATTTTTCAATCGCCTTTGCTCACAAATGCAACATTTTAATCGTAAAATAATAGCGTTTTTTCTTGAAAACTTAACCGCTGATGAGAAAACAAATGTATGACTGCAAACTACCCGATCATAAACTTTCAGTGAAACTCCATTCTCGTTAAAGTAAATGTCAAGCCGGATCGATTTCAATTTCCGTGTCAATTATCTATCAATTATCCGTCAATTATCGTCAACAAAATTCGTTCGTAGGTCAAAGACATTTATCTCCATCCCGATCCATTCTCCGTACAAAATGGTTTGCTTACGCCAACCCTCAAGACTAAACGGCCTCAGCTCAAAGCGTACTTCAAGCCGCAGATTGAAGATCTGTATCAGCAACTCGACTGACGGAAATTCATCGCGAATTCGTACGAAAGAACAACAAGAACAACAGCAGCAGCAACAGCAATAGCCTTGCCGAAAGTCAAGGGAACGGCCCCAAATCGAATTAGCAATTATTACTCCATAAATTCGTTAAAGAATAATATTATTATTATTATATACGGCTATTGTAAACGTTGACGTTGCCGCCGTTTATACGTCACCGAACAGGAAACACGCTGTCCTTAATCTCTCTCCGTATAACGATATTTTTATTATTATTATTATTATTATTATTTTATTTATCAATGCATTCGTTCATTATGAATTATGTATAAATATAATTCTGACTTGGTACACAATAGTCGCGCAGAGCAAAAACACCGAATGAAGCTACGTTACAATAAATAAAGCCGAGTTATTGTTAGGCTGGCCTTTATTCCGCTAATTGCAATATCCTCCAAAGAAAAGTGGAATGTGGACGTGAGACCAACATTGCAATATATCCCAAATTGCCTACGATCACAGGGACTTTGAATTCTTTTATTTAGCGAGAAAACAATATCGAAAACTCCACTGCCACGTCTTGCTCATTTTTCCCTCCTGATTCCAACGGTCATGCACAATCTTCTACACGCCACAAAAATGTGCCATTTTTCCCAATTCCAGCTAAATATTTTCGTCCTTCAATTGCCTCCAACGAATTGTGCTGGTCAACGAAATAATTTCTGGTTTTGGGTTTGCCTCTCGCGAAAGACGAAGTGAGCTATAACGATTGACGAATATATCGCTGGAACTGGAGAATTTGTTGGATGGGATGACACTTGTCCAGAGATTCACGAATAATAATCCTTTTTTCCAGGTCAGCTTTTCCTTAAATTGTTCGCTAAAAATTTATCGTAAATCCCGCCCTGATATGAGACAAAAGCCTCAAAGACTTCTTTTTCTAGAAGCAATCGTTTTTTTTTTGAACGCGGAGTATTTTGAACACGTTTTATTCGATTGAATACCAATTTTTCATATTATTTTCTGAGCTTGATACTCCACGGAAATACTGTACGGATTTATCGGTTCGTGCGAAACTTTTCTCGCGATCGATTTTTCACAATTTTCTCAATTGAACAATGAACATTTATGTTAAAACACTCCCATCATTCCTAGCGAAAAAAAAATCCTGCCGATTCCCTTTATATTTTATCAGTTGATAAAACAGTTTTTCATTTCAAGGACCTCTGGAATAGTGTTACCCGTCAATCGCACGATCGTGAACCGATCTCAATGATTTTCTTAGGTATGTTCGTCTTTGTTTGTTTTGCTAATATATATATATATATATATATAATTTAAATTGTTATCTAATTTTTTGATCTAAAGCTGTAGTATAGGACGAAACAACCGACGATTATTAAAATAACAGCAACTACGCCAAGGATGAGCCTTTGCTGAAGAGCGCGGAATACCATTCCGGAAAGAAGGCGTGAACCTCGTCCAAGATCGGCGTCCGTATCCCGCAACTGGAAAGATTCGTTCCTGTAGTCTCGTGGTACCGTTAATTGCAATGAAAGAAGCAACGAAGTCACGGAACGTTTGGAAAAGCTCGCAATAAGATTTTGTCCGTTTTTACCGACCGATGGCTATTACGTAAAGCAGTAGAAGGAAGCGCGATTTCCATACAATGTTTTACTCTTTATGCAAAATCAGGGATGAGAAATTTAACGCTTGATTTTTTAATATAAATGCACCTAAAAACTAGTTCACCCAATTACGTGTGCAAGACACTTCGATTGATAAACTAATTAATTGATCGACCAATTAATGCAATTTATTCGGTTCGCGAACGAATTTTAGGAACTGCGTTCGGAATCGATATTACTGATGAATTGATCTGAAAAACGTCGATCGCTTTCGAATATTTGGAGCTAGAAGATTGTGAAACAATGAGATAAAACTTCGCAACACAGTGGGAGACTTTTACCCTTGCTCGGCCCCGCTGTATAGTTTCTCTTTGGTCGTGGAGATCCTTGAGAACTTGTGTGCCAATTTCCTCAGTCTCGAGGACCATACGGTAACCGTTCTGCAAGGTCCTTCCTGTTCTCTCGATCCTTTCGGAATTATCGAGTAGCTGTTTCTTTTGATCTTCCGTTATCGCGCCGCTCCCCCACGCGTCCTCGCCGCTCATATCGATGATGTCGTCCTTCGGCTTTTTCGCCGTTTGAAATTCCCACGTTAGTCTTTTCAGCTCGGCTCGGTGGCTCTCGACTCGGCCACCCAAACGACGACGTTGCGTACCCGTTGTTCCTCGAACTTCCAACTCCATTTGTTCCAGCTGATGATTTTATTTTATTTATTCCCGTCTCATTATATTTTATGGGAACAGAGCTCAGTCGGTAACAGAAAACGACTATTACCATTAGCGCGTATCGATTCGTACAGTTTTTCCAAGTGGCCGAAATTTAGTTACTTTCGATTTTCGTATTTTGCTCACAACGACAAAGTTTCGAATAACCTCGTCAAAACTAATTTCAAGCACACAATGCAAGCTATTGGTGCTCGGTCGGTACATGGCGTCCCTTTCCAGTAATAAAAGCTAGAGTTTGCTAAGTCGGTAACAAAATCGGTTGCCCCTATATTTCATATGCTCTTCAAATTTTGCTAACAAAAAGTTTCACTTTCTTCAGAATTTAAGAACCCTATAAAGAAGCGTTGTTTTTCCTCTTTATTACCCATTGAGTGCGCTTCACTCCAACATATGACTTACGAATATGTGCCTGATAATGTTTGTTGTAAAAGAGAACAATTTCTGAACCAACTGGGTCCTCTCATCGAATAAAAATAGCCAGTGAAATTGCAACATGAAATTCGCTATCAAGATTCTCATAAAGAAGAAGTCAAGGGAAAAAATGAAGGGAAAATCTCACCAATTCTTGTGCCTCCTCGAGCTGCCGGTCGACATCCTGTACAAATTCCCGCTTGTCATCTGTCAAAAATCACGTGAGCACGTAAACGTGAAAAGTATCGATTAGCCGGTCGTCACGGTCGGGAGAGGGACCCACTGTACGGGCGCAATCCGCAAACGTCGCACGACTATTACGAGTTGGATATTATAATCCGTGATATAAAAAGTGTTAGCTGTAACGCTGAGGATCTTCGGGTGGCCAGGCGAAAACGCGATAATTTACAAGAACGAAAATAATTGTACTTACCACCGGTGAGAGACGATATTCGGCCGATTTTCGCGGTGACGTCGGCTGTCAAGACTGCGTATTGTTGTTCGTAGTTGTCTATAAGCGTCGCCATCTTGATACTGGCTTGGTACGTTTGTAAGACTTTCGCGATTCGGGAGGCGCCACACGACTCACGGCGACGGCGACAGGATGACGCGAAGCTTGCTGATCATTAATCCCTATGCCTTTTTAGACCTCCTCCAAAGACACTTGAAAAGAGACTGACGAGAAACAAAATGGACTAAGTTAGCTGAGGGTTCGGGTCGTAGATTTCGAGACGATAGACGTTTCGTGTTACAATCGTATGCACTGCCGTACCCAGTGATGAAACACGATCTTATCGATTGCTGGAAAACAGTTTTTCACCGAAATGTCCATCTCTGTCGGTTTAGTAAATGTCTACCATATCATGCACGAAAACGGTTATTCTCTCGAATGTCGTCTATTATTGAGGCAATTCTATGGTGACTTTTCGATTAAAAAGTTGCCAATGTAGAATTGTCTTTGTAGGATCTGAAAACACCGGTTGCAAGTTTTTGTCCGTTCACTCCGACGTCAGCGTCGCAGTTCTCATCTGTACGTTACATAAGCGCGCTCGGTCGGTAAGATCTCGACCATGCTTTTACCAAGGGAGTGAGGGAGCGCTGACGTCGACTGACACGTGTACTTCGAAAGTCCCGACTGGCGGACACTCCGCTGGAATTAAACAGCACCGTCTCCACAATCCACTAAAACGGCTTTAGTCTGATACAGAAATTAAAGCCTTGTTATCGCGGCTGCATTTCGATTGAAGCAAAAGCATCGCTATCTTCATTTTAATTGATAAAATCAAGACTAACTGCAGTGTCTCTAAGTTTTTCGATTACACGCGAGACAGAGAGGGAGAGCGAGAGAAAGAAAAAAAACAAAGATGGCGTCTCGACGATTCGGACACGTCAGAGCCAACGACGAATGGAAAACGATCAAAGAGGAGCCGCGTCCAATCAGTTTTGCTCGTTCCTCCCAAGGAACGCGTCCCATATCCGATCAAAACTCAAGCTCCTGTAGCACGCTGCTACATTAAAAAAGTTTCCGGCGGTATTGCGTGCGGCTCTCTCAAGTGTCCGGCGGCTGATACACACAGTCGTGCAAAATGAAGATGGCTGCCGAGGTGAGGTGGCTCGCGCCGTTTGTCATTTTTCTCGCTACGGGCTTCGCTGCGGGAAACAGTGTTCATCGAAAATTCGAGTACAAGTACTCGTTCAAGCCGCCGTATCTCGCGCAAAAGGATGGTTCGGTACCGTTCTGGGAATACGGAGGATGTGAGTACACTAACAAAAAGAAAACGCGAGCCCAAGCGTCGCACTACGCGGTTAACAAAATTCTAACCCAAATATCACGAGCTGGATAACTTTCACTGTTCCGTATGTTTCGTTCAATCGTAACGAGAAAAGTTTTTTTTACGCCTCCATCATTTCGATAAACAAACAAAATGTCTTCCCAAATCCAACATATGGTTTGGCTCCGGTTTTTTTATGCGAAACTTCGCTCCAAAAATCAGTCGAAAAAAACCCGAGTATCAGGTAACTCCATATTTCTAGAAAAAATGTTGTTCTCGGTAAAAGCAAAAAAGAATTAGCGAAAACTAACGCGTGTTTTTATTTGGTTCGACACGATTTGTTTGGAAGTAGTTCAAGATTCCGTTATCGCGATGTTGCAATAATTTTTTAAGCATATACGTTTGGTCTTGGGTCATTATCTTTCCGCTTGCAAATCACACGTCTCGATAAAGCGCCTGTCAATTGGTCACTGGAGTGTTCCGAAATAACTCACGCGCTTAGAAATCGGCCGCGATTGATTTTTTTACTGGCTTACCGATAGAGCGCCGGCTTATTATCGTTTCACGTGTAATTTACACGTGTTGATACGTCGCTCGACCGGTAGTCGAACATTTTTTGGCACATTGACCCCACACGCCAAATTCACATATGTTCAGACAAAACAATCTCTGCGGTCATATGTGAGCAACGTGGCGGTCGTGCTCCCAAGCCGCACGCTACGAAATTGTGCGGACATTTCGCGGATTGTTTTGCACTGTATTACCATCCAAAGATAAGTCATGGGTAGTTATCGAGTCTTACGCTAGTGGTGCTTGTTTGTGAATTTTTTTCTTCAGGAACATGTGTCACACGTCCGGATGGTGAATATCTCCCTGTCTTGTTCTCCTGAGCGGATGACAGTTCGGACAAAAGAAGAGATAGCGTTTGTTCACTGTTCAACAAAGCGCAACGTGTAGCTTTTCTTTTGTCCCCAAATCGAGCACTCCAGAAATCCCTGGATATCTGCGATTTAGCCATCTCCCTCGCACTCATAGCCGCTCGGTCGGTGAGACTCTTCGCGTTACCACGCTTGGGAATTTACCATCCGTTTTCGACGCGTTTTGCTGTTTTACCGATCGAGCATAATATTTGGTTCGTTACTATTTCGCATTCAAATTGCTCGTTTTTCATTGATCAATGTAATTTTTAGAGGCGACTCGCACGCTTCCGAATTGTTGGTAAATGTTAACGTTATAACTGTTTTACCGGCTGAGCGCGAGCCTTGACGTGAGTTTTTTTGTGCAATTTGCTCGTCTCCATGAGGTTACGCGGCCAATGCACTCAACAACGCAACCCGAACACACCACAACTTTCGAAGTTTTTACTTCTAAATTAGCGATTGAGTTCGACGCTTCTTGTTCCGCCCGTGAAATTAAAAAAATATATATATTAATGCAGATGCGATCGCGAGCTCGGAAAACGTGAGGGTTGCCCCGTCGCTGCGTAGCCAGAAAGGTGCAATATGGATAAAGCAGCCTGTGAACTTCGATTGGTGGAGCGTCGATATTATGTTCCGCATAACCGGAAGAGGTAGAATCGGTGCCGATGGTCTCGCGTTCTGGTATACCGCCTCGAAAGGAGCCTACAACGGTACCGTATTTGGTAGCTCCGACATGTGGAACGGTTTGGGTATATTCTTCGATTCGTTCGACAATGACAATAAGCACAACAACCCTTACATCTCGGCTGTGATAAACGACGGAACGCATATATTCGATCACGCCAAGTGAGTCGCTTTCTTTGAAATTATGCATATTTCCCTCCATCTTCTGCGTTTTCGACACCTGGGCTATTCGTTGGTAGCCACGAAACGACGAATTTACAGTAGATCGGTCCTGACCGGTGGTAATTTGCAACGGACGGTAACTTGTCGACTTCGCGATTAAGCGAAATAAATGTTTATAACGTGGTCATTTTTCCGTCAATTACGAGTAGGTCCTGTTTTTATTTTGCTGAACAATTCCGAAAATTTCCCAGGCGCTGAAAATTGTTTCGTCTGTATTCTTACATTTGTTCGTTTCCATTTCAGCGACGGAACTACCCAAATGTTGGCCGGCTGTCTGAGAGACTTCCGCAACAAGCCCTTCCCTACTCGTGCCAGGATTGAGTACTATCAGAACGTCCTGACGGTTTGTATCTTTCAACTGGGTTGAACGCTGAGCAATCAAATTTCGCAAGAACTTAAAAAAAAACGTGCGCCCTCGTTACAGTTGCTCTTCCACAATGGAAATACAAACAATCCGGATGACTACGAGATGTGTTTCCGAGTAGAGAACGTTGTTCTCCCCAAGGCTGGATATTTCGGTGTCTCCGCAGCAACCGGTAACTCGTCCAAAATTTATTACTACGTCTTTTTTTTAAATTCCATCGCTTCCACTTTTTCGAAGTGATATTAATACTCTGTTGGCGCGAGGAAAGAAAGATCATCGAACAAACGAATGTTTTCATTGGAGTTTAGGTGGCCTCGCGGACGATCACGACGTCATACACTTCTTGACCGACTCCCTTCACGTTCCTGGTCAGGTGAATTTCGACCCGCGACAAGCATCTCCAGAAGACGAGAACAAGATCACCCAGGAATATCAGGATTATCAGAAGAAACTCGAACAGCAGAAGGAAGATTGGCGGAAGTAAGCTATGCGGTCGTTGTCCGTTTGCAAACCTGTCTTTCATTATGCGCTCGCTCATCACCATCTTTTTTTCACCGCATCGAATATTTGGCACTCGTGTCGTCTGCTTTTAGTAATCGAAAATCGATTGCAAAAATTAAATTCAGAGAATGGATTAATGAATAAGATAAAATCATGAGTGTCTAGACTATTCGACGCAAAAGCGAATAGTGATGAAACATCGAAAATTTTTATCGCGTTGCTGACAAATTTTTCACAACGATTACAGAGAACATCCCGACGAAAAGCCGGACAAGGATGAATTCGAGGAATGGTTCGAGACCGACAATCAGCGAGAGTTGCGCCAAATATACGCAGCTCACTCCCACATGATGGATATCCTTAAAGAAATGAATCGGAAATTGGACGAGGTCGTTGGCAGGCAAGAGAGATCTCTCAGTCTCATATCGCAACTGCAAGTGGGAGGTAAGCTTTTATCAATTTCGTCCCATTCAACGGCTGGTATTCATACGGAATAAAAAAAATACTGTAACGGCACTCTCGTTCGTCGTTTATCAAATAATCGACTTTGTAATTTCAACGACGTATCGTAAAATGACACAGGTGTGCAAACAGTCGGCGGGCAAGGAGGTCAACCGGTTCTTATTGACACGATACGTCGTCAAGAGGTCGAGGCAGTCCTGAACAATCAAAATATCATTCTGAATACCGCGCACGAAATAAAATCTTTCCTTGGTGATGTGAGCTCGAAAACGGACACGATCATCAATCATCAACTTCGAGGACCCACGGCACAGGTAAATTTTCCCCCGTAACTATTCACAAATCGCATGTGTGCAGATTAGTGATGTGTCCAGAAGAAAATGTATCTAGAAAACATCGCACCATCAATCGTCAGTGTATCTGCTGCGACAAAATCTCGACATCCAAAAAAAAAGATGTAAAACTTGTCACAAGTGAATCTTTGCTGTAACTGTTATCATGATCGCAGGTACAGCCGATCGGTTACGACTATCAATCGCTGATATCCGAGATGAGAGACGGTCTGAACACGTTGAAACGAGACGCGGCCCAGATGAACGCGAAGTTGAATCAAGGAGGCGGTGGTTGTCCAACCGGAAGTTGCCTCACGACGACGATGTTCCTTGTATTCCTGGCGATACAGATGGCGCTGTTGCTCGGTTACAACATCTACAAGGACAACAGAGAAGCTCAGGCGAAGAAATTCTATTGATTAGGTTCGAAGCGTCCCGAGGGGCACGAGAGGAGCGCACAACGAGGATTATTCCCGGATTCGCCTCGTCAAAATTCATCATTGTAGATGGCGCAAGCGCCGCGAGGGGAAATTCAAATATAAGGGAATTCACGAATGAAGAATCTTTCTTTTTCTCCATGCATCAACGTCGCGCCGATGTGTAACGCCGCGTTTCGACGAAAGATCGTTATATTATCGTCATTACTGTGGTAACGTTAAGAATTATTTTGGGCCCGCGATAAAAATCGATGTCCGTGAATGTTTCGCGCGTTTTCTGTTGATTAGGTGACAAGCCCTGACGATTGACGTTTCGAACAATCGGTGATAGTTCGGTCTCGAATCTGCGCGGTAAATTTATATTCCGTCGCGTAAACGTCATCTGACTTTCGCGCGTACGAAGCGCCGGGCTTGTATATTTTTCTACACCTCGGTCACGCAATATTGCCCCCAGTAATCTCGACGTTATTTCTCTTCTACTTGTATGGGCTTACGCTCTACTTTTTTTTACATTTTTTTTTTTTCACTGTGCATACTTCCGCATTCCTGTAATCGGCTCGTTTTTAATTAATGGTTTATTATTTTTACGGAAAACGAAAATTTGTCATATGGTAACAATGATATATATTTGTACAAGTATCGGATCACGTCTAACGGCAACAAACGAATTTCGTCTCTTACACTCGCCATCAAATTTTCGGTCGAACAAAGTGTGAGCGAAAATTCGTTTTTTTCGTTTCATTCGAACGGACAAAAATGTATTCAGAGCGCAAATTTAGATCTGAGCTTCAGCATGATCTCGTAATACTAACGTCTAACAATTTCGATTGCAGGTACAGAGAATCATATTTCTTTATACATCCTGATACTTGTACACGTATATGCATTTATACGAACACATAAAAATACCTGGAGCTCCATACCGTCTTCTTTATTTAAAAGGAATGAAAAAATGTGATATATACATACACACGTACGTAAGCGTGTATTTGTATGTATATATACATATATGCATATATATATATATATATATAGATTGTTGTACAATAGATTAAGAATGTATTAGGCCGTTAAGTCGTGTCTGAAAAGTATGAAATTTGTAAAAAAAAAAAGAAACAAATTGTTTTTACCAATGTTTTCGAGAAGGTACATATTGTGAACTGTTCGGTCTAAGAAAAGTGTACAATTGACGTGAGAACAGAACGAAAAAGAAACATAAATAACATGCCGCACAAAGCTCGCTCTTATTTTATTACAATCGCCCAAAATAATTTATTTATTCCATCCAATTGATTGTTTGTAATTTGCAATTATTTTAATTCTTAGTTTCTTCCCATTTCGACGTTTTCGTGCGCGATTTTTATTGTCTCTGTTGACACGATTGGGATTGACGAAGTCGAGATTTACAGACAATTCATCTACTTGCGTTGTGTTTTTCCATACCATCTCAAATAAGAAATAAATAAATGTACTTCTATAGTACGATGATGAAACTTTGGAGTCGTTTTTTTTTTAATTTGGCAATTCTGTAAATTAATAGCTGAAACCGAATTCTTTCACATTCGTTCTGAATTACAATTGTGATCGTTATTAATAAATAAATAAATCGTTAATGGAGAAAGAACAAATTTGTTTGAACGATTCAACGTAAGATTAGATCGAATAGAGTCTTCGCAACGCCCGCACATATTCGGGAAGTATCTCTAATTCGATAGTTGGCTGGGGCCTTCCTGATCATCCCTTAAATGGATATACCCTGCAAGTTTGGCAATCCCTCTCGGTATTAGAACGGGGGGGAAGACGAAACGCAGACAAAACCACGACAGTCCCTATTACGGCTTGGAGCACTTAACATGAGTCAACACATAAAGAGAGAGACAGAGAGAGTTAGTCAACTCGACTGGAATTCACCCCTAATCCATTTCGTTACAGTTATCAAGTACACCATAAATTCCCATGCTGTGTCTGCCCATCATCTTCTCTCTCTTTCCTTCTTATTGTTTTTCTCTCGTTCAATAATGATTACAATTTCGTAATTATTATTATATTTTTTTAATTTATTAGCTCTTTATTCCGTGAACAACCCTTGCGGAGTTTACACGTCCTCTTGTATTTTCTTTTCCTTCGATTTTCCACTTTTATGCTTTTCCGCTTTTTTGGTCGATTTATTCAGGTTTTTTTTATTTTTTTTTCTGGTTACTTGGTTTACAAGACTTTTTGTTGAAATATGTACACGAAACACTCTGAAAAATCAGAAAAATTTAGAGCCCGACTAAGCGGTCATCACTCCCAGTATCAGCCAGGTGTAGCGCTGCTTAACCTCAGTGACCTCCGGATCGCGACCGCCCATCCATCGGCGTCAATTTTTTAAAATTATTTATGTATCATATTTTTTAAATTATATTTTTCTCTTTCATATATTTTTTAAAAATATTTTATATATACACGTAATCATTGAAACTCGTTAATAATAATTACCTCGTGTTACTGATTTGATTTATTTATATTTATTATGTTTTTTTTAATTATTTATTATTATTTTTTTTTATTGATCACGTATAGCGCCACCAACTTAATTTTCCATAAAAAAAAAATACATATTTTGTCGCAAAGGTGAATTTAAAAAAACTCATTTTTCGGTATTTTTAGCAGCTATTCTATTTTCTAGAGATCTTCGGGTTGTTCGATATTTGGACGAGAGCTTAAAAATAAAATTTATCTATTCCACTGTAATTGCTCTTGAAAAATAATAATAAATACTAATCAACAAGTAAAGAAAAACGATTAATTTTCTTATTCTATCTTTCACAATTTAGGTCCGGTAAATTTCTTATTTTTCATTCCCGGTGAAAGGACCTTTAACTACGATAAGCAACGTTCTTGTAAAAATGAAAGAATCGATGACGAAAAGAAGTTCCAACCCCTTAGAATTGTTGCCCTGCATCGCAAAGTTACACATTTCTTTTTTCTTCCTCTTTTCAATTGATGTATCTCCACCATCAATAAATTGTGTAATTGCACCTTGTCTATTTTATTTTCGAAAAAAAAAAACCGCCACGTTTTTATTCACAACAGAATCTCCGTTCCGCTCGTTTGAAAAAAAAAAAATAAACAAAAATACAAAAATGATCGACAAGAAAACGTAAATAGCATTAATTTTCAAAATGCTATCTTTCGTAATTCAATCATTCAAAAATTCGTTCTTTTTTATTCCGAGTAAAAAAAGAAAGAAGTTTTCATTCGTTTGACATGATATCTAAAAATAAAAAAAGCATTAAATATTCGTGGTAAAAAAAAATGAACGTTTCAGCCCCTTATTATTTTCGCCCTTCTCCAAGCTTCGTTCTATTCCGCTCCTACGCTCGCGTCTTACCCATTTTCTTTTTTTTTTCGACTTTTTTTATCAGCGTATACGAAGCGGCCATATTGTTGCTCCGGGGAGACTGCGAGGTCGTTTGACGAACGTCCGCAAGGACAAACCCCTTGGATAACGTTTCAGCCAATCCCGAGTACGCCGTCCGGAGTTTGGCGCAGAATCGACCAAAATTATTTTCATCCCCCTTCGAAAAACAGGTGCACTTCCCATTGGCCATCTCAACTGGCCAATCCACGTTTCCGAGCTTATCGATTTTCTACCCCTCTGATTTTCCACAAATATCCACCCTCACCGCCATTTTCATTCCCCTCCCCATCCTCCTCCTCCCTCGCCCTTCTCTCGCCGATCTTCCTCCGCCAAATTGTTCAAACTTTTTTTTATCATCGAAGTTGTAAAGTGCTTTACGAGCGGCGAGAGCGGACATCCATTATTCCCGATGCTCGTTCTTGTTACCCAAGAGTTTGAATTACGAGAATCGTCGTCGCCGCTGCTCTTCGAACCGCGTGAAACGAGAAGAGACGTTTCCCCCGTCTCGTATGGGCTATTCGATCGAATTTCTTTTTTTTTTTTTTTTTTTTTTTTTGAAAATAAACACTTTTTTCGTTGTTTCTCCAAAACTTGAAAAAATCTTTACGAAATGTCTAATCGGTTGAAAAAAGTCGATAAAGTTAGAAGAATCGAGCGAAAGATCTATTTTTAATCTTGAAAATAAACACTTTTTTCGTTGTTTCTCCAAAACTTGAAAAAATCTTTACGATATGTCTAATCGGTTGAAAAAAGTCGATAAAGTTAGAAGAATCGAGCGAAAGATCTATTTTAAATCTTGAAAATAAACACTTTTTTCGTTGTTTCTCCAAAACTTGAAAAAATCTTTACGAAATGTCTAATCGGCTAAAAAAAAGTCGAAAAAGTTAGAAGAATCGAGCGAAAGATCTATTTTTAATCTTGAAAATAAACACTTTTTTCGTTGTTTCTCCAAAACTTAAAAAAATCTTAACGAAATGTCTAATCGGCTAAAAAAAAGTCGAAAAAGTTAGAAGAATCGAGCGAAAGATCTATTTTAAATATTGAACGAAGTTTTGGGATGACAAGATTGGATTTTGTACATTTGATTATTTGCTAGAATTTGCCATTTCATAATAATGATAATATGATTATTGTATTAATTATTAAGACTGTGATCGAATAATAATTATTTATTATTAATTATAACGAATATGAATGAGAAAATAATATATTATTATTATTACGGTAATTATTATGTAATATTTAATAAAAATTCAATATAACAATTAAACTTTACTCGAAGATGAACAAATTTATGAATAACCTTGGCAAATTTGACTTTTTCCATTCCAAATAAAAAAATCATGAGAAAATGACAATAAAAAGTTGTACCTTTATATTATTTTATTGAAAAATAAAATATATCTTGGTAGCAACAAATTCAGATTGTCCACAAAGAGTGTGTTTTTTCTTATTATTATTTCGGAACTGGTAAAATATATTTGGTAACATTTTTCCAGTTCTTTATACAATCGCTGATGAACCAAAATATTTACAAAATTTTTATTTCAAATTAAAGTCTGTTTGTTGCGAAAAAAATTGTTGGTTTTTTCAGAAAAGCGAAAGTTTGGTGAACTTAGGATTCCAGAGGTTTCAATGCTGCAAAAGAACGCAACGAGAAAAATCGTGCCAAGTAATTTTGAGTTCGCGAGAACCCTCATGATGGACATTAAACACGACATTGCGTGGACGAGGACGAATTCGCATTTTTCAGCTTTGAAATTTCCACGGGGGTACGTCCACACCGAATATTATTGTTTTCCCAACAGGCTGAAAGGATTTTTATCGCTCCGATATTTTGATAACGATTTTTATGGAAGAGGGCGAACTCTTTTTTTGCTCGTTTTTTTTTTCATTTTTTTTTCTTCAATTCTTCGATATCGAAGGGGTTCCACGACGGAGCTTATAAAAACACTTCGTCCAGAAATTAGAACCCATCGCTTCGCTGCACAAACATATCGACGTAAAAATCATTTTTCCATCGTAGCTTGTCTCCATTACGGTTCGTGTCAACCTCTTAAGTGCCGCTTTTTTTCAAAAGAGACCACAAAAAATTGGGGCCCGCGATGAAACCGCAAAGAAAATACAGCCGTCGCTCGTCCGAGGGAATTTTATTCGCCGCGACAGATGCACTCTTCCGCAATAACATTCACCCATTTATTTACCAAACAAACTCTTCCGGAAAAACGGCCGTTCGGGATCGCAAAATCATTGACGATATTTCAATATGTCGTTGCGAAAAAAGATTTTTCATATATTCAAAAAATATTTTCAGAAACTTTTGATTTTACTCGAAATGTCATGAAATTTGAAACCCCGAAATTTCATTTTCACGCGAAACGTTTTTCTTGCATAAACATTTAGGTTAGCTAATTTATCAGCCAATCAAAAAAAAACAATTAATCATAATTTAATTTTAATGTTTCCGATATTAAATTCTTTTTTTATTTTTCTTTAAATGTCATATTGATTTTTTTTGCTTTTTTTTAAATCTCATATTAATTTTTTTTAGGTTAGCCAATTTATCAGCCATTAAAAAAAAACAATTAATCATAATGTAATTTAAATGTTTCCGATATTAAATTCTTTTTTTGTTTTTCTTTAAATCTCATATTCATTTTTCCCATTTAAGGTAACGGTACCAATGCTCGGGCGAGTCCCACTGTTCGAGCAATTGTTCGAACATTTCCCTATTTTCGCAATATATATGAAAAGTAACGAAAAATAACAGTTGCATGTAATTCAACATTCAATTATTCATTTAATATTGAAAAATTGTACATTAATAATGATTATTAGTATTAAATCAGTAGTATTAATTATAATACTAATAATACTAATTTGTAATACTAATAAATAATACTAATAACTAAAATTATTAGTATTAATAATTCAATATTAATAAAATCGAATTTTCTAAACCGCATTGCTAAGGAGTTACGATAGTTTGTAACAGTGATAGGGATGTATTTTTTTTTCAAACGTGTAAAAGAAATTGATGACCTATAAAAAGTAAATCGAATATCCTTTTCGACGTCGTAGTTAAAATTTCATTTGTATAAGGTTTCGTATAATAATTTCAGTATCTCATAAATAGCGACAGCTATCACATACATGTACCATGATCGTATCTCGTGTCCTTTTTTTGACCTTGGAAAAAAAGGTCATTGAAAAATAAAATTCAATTATTTCTCAGGCTCGTCGAAATTTTTTAAATCTCCTCGACCATTAGTCACGTATTTGGAATTTTATCTGAGTCCGGAGGGATGTTTGGGCGTGTCGAATATTCCCGATAGCGCGAAACGCACATAAATATGAATTTTACCGGGGCCCTTTTGCGAGCGTGACGAATGAAAATAATATAAGAGCGATGCGTCTATGTACGAACGGTACGAGGGTAGTCCTGTTGCGAGTGCATCAGCACCCGTGTTTCGCTGGTACGACCGAAAACTTCAACGAGACCGAGAGGCTACATCTCGTCGAGGGAATCCTCGTTCCCGCGTTCATGGTCCAATGGGGCGTAACGCGCTGGGGTTTATGATTTTATTACAGAGAACTTTCGATATAAGATATCTCCATGCGAGATATCTTATATCGTCGTGTCTTTCGAGCCGCAGAAAATGAGGACGAGAAGGAGAGAAATAGATAGATAGGTAGATGGATAAATAGATATTTTTATTATGTTTCTGCAGGCAAAATATAAAGAACAATGGTATTAAAAAAAACTGAGAATAAGCAAAATATAATAACAAAATAATTCAATAGTACTATAATAATAATAATAATAATAATAGGATTAATACAATCGCAAATAAATAATATAAGTAAATAATCATTTCTATAATAATAGAAATAAATAATAATTTATTTACTATTATTATCGTTATTATTATTAAGCCGAGAATTGTGAAAACAGCAATAATAATAAGGATAATTAAACTTTTGGGAAATTTAAGATAAAACAAAAATGTTAATAAAATAAAAATATAGTGTTTGACAAAATAATAAGTAAATAATAATATTAAGAAATATAAATAATAATATCAAGAAAATAATATTAAAAACTGAATTGTAACAAAAAAAAACTAATTTTAACCAGCAAGAGGGAGTGTGAGGGGAGGGGCAGAGAGAAAGCGATAAATGGAAAGAAAAGGACCAGCAACCTATCGATATCTAGGGACGAACGACCAAAGATACATCGCAATAGATTTTGATTTAGGACTCGGTGCCTGGGAGGGTAAATAGCACGAGCGATTTGGCCGATACACAACAGTACGAGAGTTTCAGCGAACGTTACTCCGATCCCCGATACGTTCGATCCGATTGATTAAAAGGGCTGGCGATTTATCATGGAAAATATATTGCCCAAGTTTTGTCACGGAGCGGAACGACGAGTCATCGATCTTTGCTCATCAACTTCCTTATGTGAACGAGAAAATAATCATTTTTTTTTCTTTGATGTTTTCTTATTTCGTGTAAATAATTGAGAGATTTTATTTATTAAATTATTTTTGTTTGCACGTGATATGAACGATTCGAAGAAGTGTTTTTTTTTTAAATTATATATTGAGTTTTTCAAAATAATTATGTATCCGTAGTTTTTGTTACTTATTGAATTAAATAAGATATTTATTTTCTTAAATTTCATTAATCAAGAAACATTTTCTATTAAATTAATTTTTTCATTGAGTAAAAAACTTAAGAATACTTTTTTTTTTCGTTACTTTTGTTATATTTTAATAATTATACCTAATTTTCATAAAAACATGAACTAGCAAGGATCGAAATGTTTAAAAGTTTTTTTTTTTGTATAATTTTTGATATAATAATTCGATGTAATCGAATATTTTCAATATATCATTGCTTCGATCATTGAGAACTTTGTCGAGCGTCGCGAATGCGAAAAATCTTTGAAAAATGATACGAACTGAAAAATTGTCGAGGAGCGGGAGTATTTTTTTTTTTATTATTATTATTATTTTGAGCTCGAGCGAAAAACTTCATTGTGGAGAGACCAAACGACAATGAGTACGAAAAATGAGGGTAGGAAAATTCGTAACGCCGGAGATGAGCAGGCAAATTTTTTTTGTCTTTCTTTTTTTTTCCTCTCCTTGCCGTCTCAATGAATTCGTCATTGACGAGGGAAAAACGAGAAGAGCGAAGAAGCTTAGTGCACTTTAGTACTGGGAGGAAAATAATGTTGTCACGTCAAGGTTCGCTTGCGAGGAACAAAACGCGGACTCCTCGATGGTCCTACGATTATTTTCGAAAGCACCGAGGGTTGAAAAAGTCGCGAGTGACGGGTCATAATCTTTCGGGCACTGCTCGGGCGTTACATAGATCACCGATGTTTTTGCTCGAACGAGAAGGGTGGAGACGTTTCACTCGTATCCCAGCTCTGTCTCTCGCTTGTGAGCGTACACTCGTACGTACAGATAAATTTATATTTGTCTCGGAGGAAGACAACGACTGTTTAATTATTATTAATCGTGCACGGTTTCGAACTTACGATAAAGCCCGATTTTAACGACGTTTTATTCATTATTCTCGGATTAAAGGATTACTTATTTGGCCATCGAACGATACGAAAAGAACGAATATGATATTTCTTTTATTTTTATTATTATTCGTTTTCTATTATTTACCAGGTTTTCCTATTTTAGTTATTATTCTATTAGTTTTGTAGCATTTGTGTATTTTTTATTAGTTCTACTTATTTTAGTTATTGTTTTGTTAGTTTTTGATTTTTCATATTTTTTCTTATTATTCTTTACGTTTATACGCATTTACTTTTTTAGTTTTTTTTTTTTTATTTGGTTGATTATTTTATTGATTCTCCAGGATTTTTTGTTTCTTTTTTTAAATGTATATTTTTAATTTAATTATCACTTGTCTAATTGAATTGGTTCGATGATTGTTGAGTTTTTCATATATATTTAACATTTTTACAATAAATAATGAATGTTTATATAAATATATTTTACAACGTATTGGCTGATTTGCTAGTTCAACGACAACTATAAATCAACATTTTTGAAACTAGTTTGACCTAAAAGTCAAATTTGTGTGTAAATAAAAAAAGAATTTTAAAAAGTAGCTAAGATTGACGATATTTGTCGAAATTTCGTTTGTTGTTGTTTTTTTTTTTTAATGAAAACTAGAATCGACGAACATTGTGAGTTTCAGTTGATTTTCATCGTGAAAAACACGTTAAACCTCAAATCGGGTTTTAACTGTGACACATGGTGAATTATTACGCTGGACCAAAAGGGACTCCCGGAAGAGAGGGCACTTTTACCGATGGGCGTAACGCACACGTTGCCCCATTCACTCTCGAGAGATAAATAACCGTTGGCCAGTGAAAAGGTTGTCCTGATCTACGGATTCGCATTACGAAATTTTACTGAATCAAGAGAGGAGAGAGAGAGAGGGACCATTTACTCGTTAAACTCGTGGATATTTATGGGTTTTCCGGGGGACTACGTCCGGAAGATTCCTCCTCGTATGGATGTCATAAGTCTCTCAAATTGGACGTTAAGTTCGCGAAAATTCGCTTTTAATGGCGAATATGATTGGATTACATGGCGGCGAGTTCGGACAGCCAGTTTTGCCTGGCAGGGACAACCTTTGGAGATTTCAACGCCTTAAAATTGTGACAGAACTTGACGTACCAGCGTCTCATCAAACGCATCCCGAACACTTTGTTACTTGGAAAATATTTTATCGTAATTATTGTATTTAAAAGTTATGTTTATCGAAAGTTTCGAATTTGTGGGAAAATACGGTGTTTTCGTTCTCTTTCCAATCGTTTCGAATTTTCGATTCTTTTTCAAGACATCAACTTTGTTCAAGATTTTCATTCCTTCTCGGAAATTCGATTTTTCTTTTGAAATTTCTATTCTTCCTTCGAAATTTTCATCCTTCCTCAAAAATTCGATTATTTTTCAAAAAATTCTTTTCATTTTTTTTTAAATTTTCATTATTTTTCGAAAACTCGATTTTTCTTTTGAAATTACCTTTCCATCTTGAAAGTTTTCATTCTTTCTCGGAAAATTTAACTTTTTTTCAAAATTCCTTTTCTCTCTTCAAAATGTTCATTGCTTTTCGAATGAATCTTGAATTTTGAGGGAATTATTTTTTTGAAAATGATCACTGATTTCGATGTATTAATTCTCTTAAGTAAAAGACCATAAATAAAAACCAAACTCGTTTGAATTAACAAATATTTCGATACCACGATGCTTGATGTGTCCAATTTCATGGAATACTATAAATTTCTATATTTTTTTTTAAATTCGAACGAAAAAAAGCCTCGAAGAAAAAAATGTTTCTCGATTTTCTTAAAATTAATTAAAAAAACGTGATTTATCGACAGATTGGAATAGGTAATAAATATGATGGGAATGGACCATCGTGGATAAATCATCGTTAATACTCAAACGCGCAATATCATTGCCATAAGATATATCATCTATTGGATGAAGAATTTATTCTCGCAGCGGAATTCCCCTCGTGGACTTCTGAACTGCATCAATTAGAGTCTCCTCGCAGTTGTAGCAAATTTACATTGGTCGACACACATATATACATATATATATATATATATTCATTTATAGAAGTGATACGTCGTGCACGCACCATAACGCTCTTGATTTCATTGCACTGCTTGCCTTACGTAATACCCACGTACAGGGTGCAACCAACCATTACGGTTGTGATATTTCGTTCTGCCGACACAAATGGCAAGCCCTGTAGAAATACTTGTAAGGAATTTCGAAGACCTCTGACTTCGAGGACAATTCCTAAAAATACACGACACTGAATGTCTCCAAAAAAATCTATGTGTATTAAAAGATTTACGGAATATATAAATAAATATTCTAAATGTAATAAACAATTGAATCAGAATTTTTTGATAGTATATCATTTTTGTTTCTGCTGACTATCAACGATTCGTTTTCAAAAAATTCCAACACGATTCTTCAAACAACCAAATGTGACCTCAGCAAATATATATATATATATATATATATATCTGTATATCGACTTTAAATATCCTTTTGCCTTACATATAATTTTTTTTTAATCCAATCACTAGCAATTATTCATTTTCAAAAAAATTCAACGCTATTCTCCAAGGAACCAGATGTGACGTTAGTACAAATCAATTTATATATATATATATATATATATATATATATATATATATATATATATATATATATATATAAACATACATTTCACTACACTTATGTTGGGGGGGAGCTACACCC
>JAPYZI010000628.1:0-45534 GCA_030523105.1 Ophioninae sp. A BG-2022a
TGATCGTGTTTAGGTTTGTTTGGGTTTAGGAGTGTTATTCGAAAAATCCTACTTTCAACGACGATTCATGGTGACGAGAAGTTGATCGTGTTTGGGTTTATTTGGGTTTAGGTGCGTCATCTAAAAATCCAACTTTCAACGCCGATTCATGACGATGAAAAGTTGATCCTGTTTAGGTTTGTTTGGTTTTAGGCGTGTCATCGAAACAAAAAAAAACATTCAACGACGATTCATGATTATGGAAAGTTGATCAATCATATCGCTCCCCGGGCTATTCTTTCACTTAATAACTCATCCGTTCTTTATTTATGTAACGTTTCATCCCGCATCGGGTCACATAGAGTTTGAGGGCAGAAGGTTGTATACTACTGGGAATCTTGAGGGCTATGGGAGGCGGAGAAAACTCGTCCGCGACACGGCTCGTACCCCGTCGCGTTTCGCCGCGCTACACGACTCCAGCAATTCGCCAACGCCAAGTGTTCCCAAGCGAGTATCGCTATACGCCTCTGTCTTCGCTGGCCGTTCTTTTTTTTCTTTCGCTTCGCGGGCAACCCAGTGCCAACACACGAATATTTAATACCACGGAAAATTGACGCGTAACCCTCCCCTCCCCCCGGCCCCTTCGAGGTCTCGCTTCACCAACACTTCAGACGCACATGTGTGAATATTTTAAGAATTCAGACGTCACGGAGAAATAAGATTCGTTCCCGGATAACCTGGAGATGAAAACGCTTTCCATCCTCGAAAGTTGTGACTTTTCAGCGTTTTTCGATGTTTCGCAGTAGACGTGAAAATCCACTCCGCCAAACGAAAAATTACTTCGTACTTCCACCAATATACGTATTAGTTCTACCGCACGATTTTCCATAACTGGAATATCCCTCCGAAGTGACCGACCGACTGATAAAACTTTTATCCATCAATAGCAATTAAGTGTAGAGTTGGTTCGCGGCTGTGGCGAACTATCCTCGTGCAGTCAACAGCAATAACACGACTTTTCGGACAATCGGTGGAATTGTTTGTTTCTGGTCAGTGAGAACGTCTGCTCTTACCAATGTGTCTCGAGTTCCCTGACGCAATGTGGCCCGTTGTAGCCTCCCGTGGTACCTTGGTAGAGCCGTTAACCTCCGTAAACTTTGGCTTAGCTGGAATTTATAGTGGAGAGCGGATAGGTAGTTCGGTGATACCGTTTCCGCTAGGAATACAACCGTTGAGACATTCTTCAGATCCTCGAGACCAAACACGTTTCTCGGGGATGAGAATACCGCGGAGAAATCCCGGTGACTTTGATCTCCGCTTTTTAAGATATTACTTTTCATCAGAATTTTGAAAAAATCGTGTCTATCGTTCGATCGAATGAGAAACTTTTTTTTTTCTTGGCGATCTCCATTTCCGCTCGATCGGATATGCGACGAATTTCCATATATCCACATAGAAATTAATGGACGAACACGCGAGGACGGTAGTAGCGGTACGCTTTCGAACTACCGGCGTGGGGGGGCGCTATTATCCCCGCGGTATAATCTTGTGTCTACGTCCCGTAATTGGATCGCCATTCCAATCGCGGTTGTCCGGGTGCATTGCGGTTGACCATGTTATTTGGTATAGGAAGGTGCAACGTCTGCTCGGGTGGTGACGGCCCAATCTGGCCCGTAACACGCCACGCTTGACATTCTCTCATTTGCAGGCGAAGAAAAACACTGCAGGCTGGGGCTAGTTGATCGTCTATCTCAATGGACATCCGCTACCGAGATGGACGTCCATTCTTATCGCGAGTGTTCATTGTCGAGCAATATTCGAGAATTCGATCAGCGCTGGGTTTCGATAAATTTTTTAGGTTGTGTCGATTTTATCTTCATACTTGATAAGTGAGAATTCTTTGAAATGATACGTTCCGATTGGACCTGTCATCGAGTTATGAAAACTGGCCGTTTCTCCTGGCAGTTTCCATTATCAGTAAGATAAAGTTTCCATCTGGCATTTTTAACTCGTTTTAGTAATTCAATTTATTCTTCATTCGTTGAGTTCCGATATCTCGTTGAGACGAGCGCGAAGCGATTCGGCAGTCGATCGAGACAGCTTCTACGATTCACGAATAGAAACGTCCCGATCGATTCCCGGGTATTTTCGGAAATCAGGTCGAAAAGCCGTAAAACTATCGAACCGCCGTCCAGGTATTTGGAGGTTTCCGTCAACGCGGTGGATGAGCCGTAGAGTCCCCGCTACCAGAATCCTATAAATCCACTTCGGCGCCGAGAGATAACTGGGCCACGGGGTAGGAACGCTCGAAATCGATGCGTTCCGGTACTTCTCTCTTCCAGTTCCAGTATCATCACTCCAGCCAACAGTTGCCCGCACACATCCCGGCTAGCTCTCCCGCTATCGCCGGACTCTGAAAAACAAACCTCTCCTCCTCCCTTCCCCCTTCTCTTTCTCTCTCTTGTCTGCCAGCTCACCAAAACCGGTTTGATACGACTCTACTTTACGATCAGTGATAAGCGGACTGGTTCGCGACTGTTTTTGGTAGTCGAAGCTTCGATCATTTCCGGCAGATGTTTGCGCGATCGTCTTAATGAAATTTGCATCACAGTGGACAACAATCTCTGTCGTTTTGTCCGATAAATTTGATGACGTAGAATCTTGCGTCGTTAAAATGCAAGGATCTGTTACTTTTTATTTATTTTTTTTTGTTTGAAAATAATAACGTCGGTCCATTTGAAGAATTGAATTTTGCTGGTGTCAAAGTCACCAATTTTCTTCCAAAAGTCTTCAATTTTCGAGCCAACGGGAAGATGGGAAAATCCGGGTTGGATCTTATTGAAAAGTTAGATCGCGCTGGGGATAGGTGTCTGGGTGTGATCCTTCTGGCGAAATAAGCGGCTGGACCATTCTTCACGGTCCGTCCGTGTCTTTCATACGGGAAGGGGAGCTATGCAGGGTTTGCGTTCATCATTCGTCGAGACGCTCATCCCTTTAGGTTCGAGAGGGCCTCTCGAAGCTAAAGGGAACCTCGTGAGGCATAATTCAGGCGGTGTCGCCACACGCAGCCTTCCACTCTTGATATATGGAAACCTTGGTGAAAACGAACGATCGTAGTGGCTCTGCTTGGCCGCAGGGACCACTACCCACCCTACAGATGTCCAGATCTCTTCCCAGGCGCTTCCTGTATCCTCGTCGTAGCAAACAGTAGCAAACCCGTGATTTATGACGTCCGGGTACACCGAACTTGTTTCTATACTTACATTCATCTGGTATCTCGTTGTTATCGGGAATAAGAAAAAAAAAAAAGAGAGAAATTTCGGTAAATCTTCGAATGCCCGAAGGGCAACGTCCAAAGAATCTCCAACTGCGTTCGCCTTCGTTTGTATACGTTGGAAGAGCACCCCTCCCCCTTCCCCGAGTCCACGAGTTCATTGAACCGGAGCGCTATTGATTCGCGAACGAATCGTTATCGCGTTTCTTATTTAATCATTCCGAAATGAGGGTTTTCCATTCAAATGTCATCCATGCAACGAAATCCGAGTAGGGAATTTATTATTCTCGATACGGAATGAGTTCTCAGTGATTCCATCGAAATATTCCATCATAAGTATTTCAGATTCGTCCTACTTCGACTTCCGTGCACCGACGCGAGACCGGAATATCTTTGAATCAACGATATTCTCGTTAGCAACTTCTCGCGATCTCGTTTCGAGTTTTTGTTTAAAACTCTCGTGTTCGGTGATTTTGATATTCCGGAAGGTGGGTATATTTCCCGCCCGGATAAAAATCCTGGCTACGACAATACCCTTCCGTTTTCTAAGTGTCGAAAAAAAAGGAAAAACGTCGAGTCCAACAATCAAAAGAAGCATCAGGAATGACGTTGCTCCTTTTGCAAGATTGATTGGAAAGACCGATATGAGAGGAAGTTCCCACCCCAGTGATTGATGACCCTCCGATGAGGGATGTTCAGACGAAGATCGGATGAACTGGCAATTAATCCCTATGCACGTGTAGCAATTAAGGGTGAACACCGTCTGAATAATTACATAATCCGACACTCCTCGGATCAAGTTTGCCAACCATTGATCAGCCAAACGTGGCGATAGGATTCTCAACCAAAACTAAACACTGCAAATTACTGTGGCGTAATTACTGCGTCACGAATTGTTGAATTTGTACATTCGATAAGTAAGCAAACGCTCGTAAATTATTTTACGAAATTTCTCCCTTTAGGGAATAAAACAGGTTGAATCAATGAAATTTCGTATTTAGGCTTTTGATAAAAAATGAAGAATAACCCGTTTAACCAATTTGGGAAAATAAATACCGAAGAAAAAAAACCAAGTTATAATATTCATTTTCTAGTTTTACAGCTACAAAAAAATAAATCTTTGAATTCTTGTAACGTCTATTAAATTATTAGCTGACGAATTCGAATTGCATGAAAATTAATTCTTCAAGTGGTTGAAAAGTATTTGGGGAATGTGGAGCGTAGTCACTGGGGCGAAAAGTTATTCACGCGTATTTAGGCAGAAAAGTAGATTCGATGATTCAGCATACGATATCGGAGGTGGAGTTAATGTACACCGAAGTCGTATCCGCTAGCGAGTTTTGCAAATTTGGGCCGCGTTCGCGATTTAATATGCCAACTAGTTTGACGTTATAACGATGTGCCGCGTTCAACCTGGAATACACTCGATGTTTATATAAATATAAAGTTAGGTTATACAAGGATATATATATATATTGAGAAAGGTGCGTTGGTGCTTCGGTGAGGCCGGAAGCTGCGAGGCGAATCGGGCGTTAGTGGGCAGGTACACGTACGTGCGGCTGACAGTTCAGCTGAAATTCAGTGAAACCGCAGAAGCCGTAATTAATGTTTGTGTTGTGGTAATTCGAGTATTTTCATCAGTACGAGGCAACTTTGCGATAGAACGGAGCGGGAGGGGGTAGCTAGCGAGGGAACGAGGCGTACCTATCTGTCATTCCGGCCGAATTACAATGGTTGCGCTGATGAGCCGTCGGGAATAAGAGGAGAACGAGTCCGGACTAGGAGGGTCCGAGATGTCACCAAAACAGAGAGAATCGAACGACCAGGCGAAAGAACGAATTTAAACAACAAAAAATTATATATCCGGTACTGCCAAAACTTCCGTTAAGAAGTTGGGTTGCTGCGATGACCAGAACATTTTCATGAAATCATTAAAAACAAAGTCAAATATCTTTTCTACTTTTCGGGATAAATGATTGTTGATAAGATATTTTGAAAGAGAAATTTTGATAAAGAATTCGGTTATAGAATTCGACTAGTTCCATGGTGACCGTTCAATCATCGATCTATCGTAATCACTATCAATACATATTAATTACTCATAGTTATCAACTCTCATTAATTAATTCACCATAATCGTTCATTCTCACTGTTGGCTCATCATTGTCAGAACTCATTATTCAATGATTATTATCACCCATGATCAACCATTACCCATTTCCAAAAAAAATATCGTCTCGAAAAAACCGCGCTTATTTTTTCGGCGTTACAATTTCGAGTCTCAGTTATCCAGGAATCGCAAGCTTTACCATAAAGCTTCGATTCCCACGGTCTATTTCGAGGCTTCGTTTCGAAACGGCCGAAGCGGCGATTTTAAAAAATCTTGCCGACGCGTTTGAACCCTTCGAATCAACGTTCGAATCAGCGTTCTCCCAACGATCGGTAAACAGCCGGTTTTATTGGGGTTGACTAAAGAGGTGCGGACACAGATTCCAATCTCTTTTCGCGTGACGTAACCGCGTCCAGTTACCGGTGGTCGGTAATTTAATCTGTGCGATGCGAAATTAAATTGATGAGCTCAATCGGACAAACCGATGTGTACAGCCGGTCGAAGCTGAACTCCGCGTCTCCTCATCCCTTTTTCAATGAACCATCAGGCAACGTATTCCGCGTTTCTGGTAACACCAGCACCAGACATCACAGTTATTCCACTTTGGAACGTGATTTAGGTGTCTAGTATTAGGAATTTAGGTGTAGGCGGTAATCCAGAGCAAGGATGTCTCGCTCGGTGTTGGTCTCGGTGACATTGGGGGCTAGCCCATAGAGAAAGGGTTGTGCAAGAGGCGAAGGGGGGGGGGGGGAGGTCTTGACGAGGATTATATATCGCCCTAACGCGCAACGAGCAAACGTTGGGCCAAGGACGTCTCCGTAGCGCCATGTGGATGTAGCATAGTTAGGTAACAGAGCCAACTAGATAGAAGCCTCGACGATGGGGAATCCTCCGGTTCTGCTTGCCTCCGAGAGAGGAGACCCGTGTGCCACATCGTGCAAGCCAAGTTGAGGCAATTGTCTGTAAATGATGGATGCCTC
Source organism: Ophioninae sp. A BG-2022a (assembly GCA_030523105.1). NCBI lineage: Eukaryota > Metazoa > Arthropoda > Insecta > Hymenoptera > Ichneumonidae > Ophioninae sp. A BG-2022a. Next base: position 6,344 of record JAPYZI010000628.1, read on the forward strand.
GTCGGCGTCCTACCTAGACGGAGGTGCTAGGTTGTAGGACTCCTCTCCTCTGTACCCACGTCCTTCCTCGAATCGTACAACGAAGACCGAGCTACGGGATCAAATGACAATTACCACCGCAGAACGTCCGTTGGACAATGACGTATGTACGCGTTTCGCGTTAGCGGGAACGTCCTGGGAACCTGCGTCTATTCAGACCAGTCTTGGATTAAGCCGGTACGGGCTTTGCAACAGAATTCATCGGGGAACTCCTTCGCTTTTCCATTGCGATGCGAGATAAAGAGAAACTTTTCTCGTTTTTTTTCTTTTTCGCGTCTATTGTTATTTACGAATTGCGGACTTTCGAGACTCGATCAGGGAACGATCATTTTTCAAAATTCTCCGTGAATTCCTTGGAATTCGGCTACCCAATTAGTCGGCCATTCTCGCTCGTTCGTTAAGCATTATTTATCATTATTATTATTTTTCCATTTTCGCTTTCCTCCGGTGAGCGAGTATAAAAAGTTTTAATTTTCTTTCGACACCCCCCGCATTTTTTTTTTTCTTCTTTCTCGCTGAGGGGCTCCGGCTGCGAGAAAGATTTCATTATGTTCGCGTTGATGACGGCGCGCGCGTCCTCGGCTAGTTATTTTTCAACGGTGGAGTACATCGTTGCCCAGCTCGCGTATCAACCGCTATTCAATCAGCGTATCTTGTTTCAAGCCTCGTCCGTACGTACTCCTGGGCAACGATCGTGTCGACGGGGTTAGCTGTGGGGAGCACCTTGATGGATGGATTCGATGCACGTTTGGGAAAACGGGCTTCTCCTGTTGAAACTTTGAAACGAACGTCGGCGATTCCCCGGGTATATTCGGCGCACCTGTTTTCGCTCGGATTCGACAGTGCTGCCAGTGTCAATACTTGATTCCCAATATTAGGCGAATGTTCCAACGTCCATTAAATTTCTCCCGATATCTCTTAATCCTTGGTATTTCTCTTTTTCGTCGATCACGATGACGACGGTTATAATTGCTTCGACGATGATACGTTTGCCAATCTCTGAACGGCCGATCCAAGTAACGATCAACCGGACGACCACTCCCAGCGTCTTCCCTCCGTCTCGATGCTCCAGCTGTCCGTAAGACCCCTATGCTCAGTAGCTTCAATGATGGATATCAGTGCCCACTCGATTGTGTATCAGGCATGTATCCCGAAGCTCCGCTGATCATACTCGGATATCTCGAAGCCTGTAAACGACCGGATACTGGAACGACGCGAATATTAGCCGCCGGTCTTCCAATATCGTAATCAATGAATAAGTAATACAGTACGGGATGATCATACAGATTCATACGGGATATCTCGTAACACGTAACAGGGAAGGGACGGGATTGGTACCACGTATAGAGTTTTCCCGTATCGCGACTGATCCCGGAGACTGCTCGTTTACAAGTAATTAAGTCCTTGCTAGCGTATGCCGGAGGATCAGCGAGCGTTGAGAGTTTGAGCGGAGAACAGAGGGAATCGTGGTGTGTACCAGCCCCGCACGTGCTAAGCTGTACTTATCTGTGGAAGGGAGAGCTAAAGCGAGAGAGCGAGAGAGAGCAACAACTAAATACGACGTATATACCAACCTACTCCCTGGTATTATCAATCCCGTAAGCATATCGTGGCGCGGCAGCGTGTTCTACCCTACCGGTCTCTGGGTCTACCACCCATCAACCTAATCTACCGAGTTCTATAGAGCTATCCTGATATTCGCAGCACTCTCGGCGCCACGCACGCCGCGTCGTAACATCCTTTTCATTGTGTCTATTCGTTGGACTGCACTGCGGTATAGAGCGCAACCCCACCCCACCGAAGGTGATCCCCATTCTCGGCAAATATAACGTCGGAAACCCATCCCCTTCGTACGTCGGATTCGCCATGTGTCGATACCTCGATATTACCTTCCCGGGCTGGAATAGCCTCGAACGGGATTCCGCTAAGTCCATCCACCGTGCTACCGAGCCGTCGATATCCCACGGATACCCTAACGTCCTCATTATTCGATCACGCTCTCGTACTCGGTTTCTATGATTCCTGCATCTTCGTTATGATCTTCGGTGAACGGTATTCCCATTGTGGGATTTCGTTGCAGGACCGATACCAGGTGCTTAGCATTGACGGAGAGCGAAGCTTCGCTGTAGCTTCAATGCTGATCGCGACAAGTGTCGAATCCATCAAAATTCACGTATTCGACAAACATCCTCGTTCCAGCGTTCTCTTAGCGTTTGGGGTTGTGCCATCCGTAGTCTTCGATCAATAGCCGGTATTCAATCGTTTTTTTTTTTTATATTTTTTATTGCCTCAGCTTCTCGTTATCCCGGTATGAATACGGTACGCTTTTTTCTTCACTTTTGGCAAGTTCGGGAGGTAGGAAACGCGCTATCGTTGGATCGCCCTTGCTCTCGATCGTATAATCTATCACGAACCCGAGTGGTCTCTCCTCGCATTGTCTTCGACCGCTGAAGTTTAAGTACTCGAGACGATCCATGCTCGCGGAGGAGGATGAGATAGCTGAGACGGTTGGATAGTCTCGAGCGACCTGGCTGATCGTAAAGGGTGCAAAGTGATGGCAAACTTGATAGAGGTTAAGCACCCACTAACCCTCATTCGATGAACAAGGAAGACTCGTCGAGTAAAGTCGACCGTGTACACTGATCGGTTCTTCAACATTGTTGGCCAAACAAAACGGGACGAAAATCATTAAAAGGATCGAAGGCCATTGGAGTTTGCTCAGGCGTAATTGAATATCGGTAGATTCGGTTGGTGATTGAAGGTTAGCGAGGACACTCGTGGACACTCCGCTTCGAGTATGTACGATCCAACGATCTTGGCACACGTACGAACGAATTTAGGAGGATTTAAGCTACACTCGTGACAATGGCTCGTGGATCGGTGGAATGAAGCACGTACTTACTTGACGCAGTGCCCGTACGTGCACCGTATTCCGAATCCTCGAGTAACCTTCTTTTTTTTTGGCCATTCGTCCGGTTAACCAAATTCTGACCATATTGCATCAGGAAATGGAACGGTCGATCGTATCCGGGGGAGCAGGGATGGATGTACGGTCATTTACATACGGACTCGAGACTTTTGCGAAACGTCGTTACGGTCCTTCAATGATGTTCGCCGATGGAACGGAGAGTCCGGTACAAAGGCGGACCATTCCCGACTGCACCGAAGTGTCCCGGTGCAGCTGCGATATAAAAATCTGGCGCGAAACGATTGCCACATCCAGGGTAGCAATCGCGGGTGTCCCGCGTTACCAATGGTCGGTTAATTGGGTTGGTCAGGCTTCGCGAGCGGGAATACGGAAACGCGTCGGTTTAACCGTCATCAAGTAGCGGATACCGGATCCCCGATCACCGTCGGCGTTCGCAATACCGAAATTTGAGGAGGTAACGGTGGACCGGTCCGGAAACAAGCCGTGCGGATGGCCATCGGAGATGTCCGTGATCGTAGCGCGGCTGGCTGTGAGACGTAGTTACCGGAGACGGTGTTAAACGTGCAAAGCGTGTACGGAGGCATTTCATCCGGCCGTTGAAGGTGGTGATCGAACGGTAGAGGAGGAAGCGATGTTTAGTGCACTCGAGAGTGGAGCGTTTGTAGGCAGTCGGTACACACGGGAGTACCGGCTAATGAAGATGTTTGTCAATACTGCCGTGCTACCGGGCAGCCAATGGACCGCCGTCTCGTGCCGCTCGACTGCCCGTGCGTTTCCCTCGTGTGTACGGGAGTGGGTATCGGGTGGCTTCCGTGCGGGCAGTTTACGCGTGCGGCTTCGCGTCTTGCGGGGTACTGAGCCAATCGCCACGGTCAAGTCGTTGGATCGAGGGTAAGCCGGGAGGGTGGGGCGGCTGATTCGGATCCTTGGTTATCCAATGGTACACTCGCGGCTACCGAGTACCAAGACGCCCTTCGTTACCCCTAATATCCCGTTATAACCGAATCAGCCGATAGGAAGGGCCGCGAATCTTGATCCGAAAACGGTGATCGGTCGCGTAACGTCAATATCGAGGACTCGCCTAGCTGTACGCGACCAGAGGGCCAACTGCAACACGAAGCTCCATAGTTATCGCGGCAAATGAAGCGAGTTTGTTGAAATTGGTTCATCGTCGTTAACCCTCCTTCGTTCGACCCGCTTATCAGATTTCGGTACGGTAGAGCTTCGACTCGCTATATACCAGTCTTCCGCGTAGATTCAAATTGACTTTAATTATCCCGTGTGTAAATATAGAGGCGCGGCCCGGCGCCGCGCTGTTTTCGAGAATGATGGTAGTCAAGTGCAAGTTCAATAGGATACGGTGCTGCTATTGCAAATGGGTGACGTGACTCCAAATACGGAAATAAACGTTTCAGTCGTTAATCACTCTTTCCCAGCCTCCGAAACTCAGCCCTCCCACCACCCACGCTTTGTATGTGCAGTGTACATACTCTTTATAGTATATAGAGCGCCGAGAGCTCGCGTAATTTAAATCCTACTCGTCGGCGGGTCGGGCTTGGGGGGAAGGGGAGGCTCGCTGCTGCTGTGCGGCGCATCGAACGGTCGTTAGCCATCCGCGAAAACTACCGCGCGGACGGAAATGAATTATTCGGGAGAGAAAGGCGAATACGAGCAGTCGGGAGACCAAACGCTCGTCTTGGTGCGACCGATCGATCGATTATGACCGGATGACTCTGGCTCATTCGTTATCCAAGATTTCTCGATTCTCCTTTCGCGCGTTCTCTTATCTCCGCTCGTGTTTCGAATACCCCGGAAGTTTACGGTTGGCATTGCTGCGACGATCATTAACTTCAAGCATCAGCCGCTGAAGCTCGTTTCACCGAGGACTGCCGTCGACCGGCTTGACCCACACTCGAATCGGTAGGCAGTCTTTCGCAACCTGGCTCTCGGGTTGATCTCGGTTATGCGCCGCAAACTCAGCCCCGAGCTCGTTGCGGAAGTCGTCCATTGTCAAGTTGTTGAACCCCTCCGTAGATTATAGGGTGTTCCGGACGACATCCACAGAAACTGGGTATACGGGAGGTGCTTCGAGACAGCGAATACGTACACCGGGAGAGACGCGGAGTAAGAGTTAGCTCCGGTTTAAGCGACGAGGAAACGGATGAGACGTGGGTTCGGGGGGGAGAGGGAGATGCGGAGGAATTCAACCAGGAATGGGCAGATGCTAAAGCACACGCGGCGTTCGTGCTACGGAGCAATGCTCGAGACAGGGTTATGTCTCTCGCATACGTTTGCGTACGCTCCTCTCGCTGTCTCTGAGCATGCCCCGTGCGGTTGCAACTCCCTCCGCTCTCCTCGAAACACCACCGCTACATAAAATTCAACGCGAACGAATACTGCGGAACGCGATGTTTCGAACTCGTATCCGAAAAGGCTCCGAGTAGAATCTTGTCCGATCGGTACGTCCACTCTTCGCGCGTCTCGCCTAGTAATCATCAGATATCGACTCTCCGGATATTCAAAATCTGCTTGATGACGCAGACGCGGAACACGCCGATGATTCGTTTACACCGAATGAAACATTTCGAGGATTTCGAGGATCAATGCGAAGTTCATCAACTGGTCATTCTTCGGGGTTGCTTCGTGTTCCGTTGTACGTTCGGGACGTGTCTAATGAACCTTCCGCGAATGGATGATTAGTGGTACCAACGTGAATAGTCAATCCCGTAACAGAATTTTCCCTCCGCTTGTACCCGGCCATTGGCTTGTCATCTTCCTCGATATAAACGGCAGCTTTATCCCGACGTATACGTCGCGCAGCCGGTTTAAACCCACTACGGTTTCATAAGAGACATCCCAGCGTCATTGGGATTCCCCGTGCGATCCTGGGTGCACCCATTTGCCAGAATTAAGTTAAATCCTCTGCTGAGTGATCTGGCTTGGTATACTTCCCCTCCGGACACGTGTACTCTGCCACTCGCGATACTTTATCGTACGCTTTTACCTTACCGACTTATCCCACGTGTACGCAATCGGCACGGATTCCTCACGGCGCGTACACCAAAAGCCAATTACTTTGACGCGAAATCGTTCCCAGTTTTAAGTACCTCGTACCACTTCGACCAACTACGGGACGAAGCTTTACCCGTTTCCGAACGGGAGGTCTGTTCAAGAGGAACGAATGATTTATCGTTTTTGAACCGTGACACGGACAACACAGCTCGATAGACACGCCATACGGTTTTCATGATAATCGTATTTTATAAAAAAAAAAGAAAAAAAAAAACAAAGAGCAATGGAAAAAAGTAATTTCTTGGAAATCGAACAAATGCTGATTAATAAAAAAAGAAAGTATAAACGAACAAGCTGATTGGAAAATGTGGGCTCGTTTGAGCCAGTAGAATTCTGGATAAATGGATATTCTATTTGATTGTGATTAATGCGATGGCCAGCTTGGATTTTAATGATTCATTGCTTTCAATGAACGTTCGATTGTTGATTGAATGCAAATACGTTATTACGTTGTACATCAGACGGATATATATATATTTATCCACCGAACGAGACGTATGTTTATAAACTTCTGATTATTCGTTTTGCCAATTTGGGTTTTCAATCTCCTCGTATCCGGAGTGCGTATGAATGCGTTGGGAGAATTCGATCATTGCCAATTACAGTTATGGGCAATTTTTTCGTCGTGGAAGAAAAAAGGGTGATATATATATATATATATTCTCCATGGTTCGATAACGCAGGATTCGGGATGGTTTTCGTACTTTAAGGGTTGACAGCTTGTTAGAGAGAGACGGGGAGAACGGGTCTCCGGAGAATTGGACGCAAAGGCTAACGGATCACGAGTTCGTCTCGCCTATTGGCCACTCTGGTAACGTATCCTTGGTATTCAGAAGGGGTCGTCCAATTTGTATCATAGGTCGAGTAAGGAGGCGCGAGAATGTTTCTCCAGGGAACAGTTTCGCTTTTGCGGACCCGAGCGTCTTCCAAACCTCGTCCGTACTTTCTATCTTAGAAATAAAATGCATTGGCCATACCGAACGAAATTGCCAGCGACTGCGGGTCGTTCATCATAGATTGGACGTCATCCAAGGAGCTCCGTCCATTTTCTTCCACTCTTGAATCATTCGAGCACCGTCAGCCGTCGTTTTATTCGTCTTCATCGTTTTGACGTCTGAGTGGGGGATTAATAAGAACGGATCGGATTCCTAGCCACCAAGAATTATTTCTAAGAGGATTAGACGTCTGCGTAGGCTTGGAAACCCCTAACTCTATGCAGGATTCCCACGTGTGCTCGACGACTCGACTGCTTTGTAGTCGAGGAAAAGTTTTGTTCCCTATCCACTATCAACTTCCATCCTGGCTCGGTCTCTCAGACTTTGAATTTAATTACTTTCGTATCGATTCCGAGGTATACGATCTTGCTGCGAGAAACACGTGGCCAACTACCCCGTCCGTCACGTCTCGAAGTATAATTGTTTTTGGAATTCCCAGTCCCTTCTCTTACTCAACTAGAGAATTAATCCAAACGACAAATTATTGCACAAATAGTGATACTAGGATTCAAAGAATTTTTGATTCTTTTCGAAATTCGAGCTGGCAAGTTTATCCAGCGTGAGATTATTCTACCCGGATGCCTGCAATCCGGAATTTACGTTTCTCGTTTCGCGATCGTCGCGTCGAGGAAAATTGTACGGCTGTCTTAACAATGCCCAGATTAATGTTATTTCTGAAGTTTTAGCTCTTCCTCTCGTCCCGGTTCCTTCTCGTTCGGTCCCTGCTGGTAATTGCAAGAATCCAACTTTAAATCACGTTCCGAAGAAGCGATTAAGATTGCTCGCGCGTGACAGGTCCGGCCTTCCGAAGGACAGAGACAATTTTACCAATCGCTCTCACGTTCCTCATTTGCATGTATCGGGAGATACCGGTACATAGGCTGTCGGAAGTTTCTCGGAACATCGGTGGGCGTGCACGTAGGTGTCTTCGATATCGTCGTCGAATCGCTATTACTTCGAACGCGCAGCAGCGATTTAAATTGTCAGAGAAGGGGGGGGGGTAAATAACGTTTCTTCGGTCCCGCGGCGTTGAACATCTGGGAACTCCGGATCGAAATTTTCGATCCTATTGTTTCATTTCGAAGTTAGGACAGCGGAGGGAAAAAAAATTTCTACGTTAAGTAACGAACGGTGGAGTTTAACGGGAATTGGGTTCTATTGGGTAAGAGCGTGTACGGCGGTACTCGGAAGCTATTGGATAGAAAATAGGGAGAGTAAAGTATACCTACATAGGATCGTACAGGCTTTGATGCTTTCTTTTTTTTTTAACGACCAGTGGTCCGGTCACCTTCGTATTATTTTCACCTATTGGTAATGTTTCGTGGAACTGAAAATAATACAGGATACTCTGGTAACGAGCAAACATATTTTTTCCCGCTCTCTAGTCGTCGTCTTCGTCGTTGTACCAAATTCAAACGAATCGATTCACGTAACACTTTTATCCAGCTTTCAATTATCGAACACGTAACGGAAAGCTTCGAGCTGTCGCGTTCGCGCAAATTCCCTCGTATCCGGCCAATTTACGAGGATATTTTTGTACTCGTACAAACGTACGAGGGATCTCACCAAATTATTGGATATTTGGAGGAATTATGAATCGACGAAGTACCATCGTGTTCCCAAAACGACACGACTGTCATTAAAAAAAAAAAAAAAAAATGATACGAGATGGTTAGCTCTGAAAAAATGCCAAAAGTGTTACCGAGACCCAAACAAAATTCGTGAGATAATAAGCCCAGCGTGTTTTTTTTTCAAACGTTTGCAAATATTTGTTAACCGACACGACCGTATTGCTCGGTATCGAATAACCAACTGCGCGAAATTGATCGCGCGGCTCACCCCGTATTTCAAATTAGATTGCCACGCCACAGCTATGTCGCTGACTAATCGAATTTAGTCGGTCCCTTGTGGGGACTCGGGGAATATACGTGTACACACGCGCGTGCTATGCTCGACATCATAACCGTTTCGATGATTAACTCGACACCTCTACATGTGTACGTTTTTTTTCCTTATGTTTCAGGGCTATTACGGTTTCGTCCTCGGCGCTCCATCACGGGTGAGTCTTCCATAAAATATCCAACGAAACTCCCAGACATCATGTTTTATCAATTTTTTCCTGTTCGTGCGCCAAATTTTCGATTATTCGTTAATATTGATATCGTTCCTTTTTCTATAATTTTTTATCAATCCCAACTTACTTTTTACGATAAAATCTCAACAGATAACAAAAAAAAAACAGAAGGGAATCCAAATTTTCCGTGAAATACAGCGACGACTGGTCTATGACCAAAAAAAAAAAAAAAAAGAAAAACAACTCAAATGGTGTTCGTGCGCCAACTTTTCCATTATTCCTTGATACTGATATCGTTCCTCTTTTTTTCTTCAATTTTTTATCAATCCCAACTTACCTTTTACGATAAAATCTCAACAGATAACAAAAAACAGAAGGGAATCCAAATTTTACGCGAAATATACCGACGACTAGTAGTCTATGACCAAAAAAAAAAAAAACAACTAGATTGGTGCGGGCCTGTTATGACGTACACTCTGGGCGGTGTTTGCCCGCTGGTTTTTGCAATTAGCGATATCGGTAACGTCACGTGACACGGGGCCGCCGGCTGCGAGCGTTACACACGTGTGGGGGCCCCCCTTCTCCTCCCTCGCCTCACCCAACCAAACTAGAAGAGCTCGTGTACGATTCTGTACAGAGCGCTGGACCAACCCCCCCCCCCCCCCCCCCCCCCCCCCCCCCCCCCCCCCCCCTCCCCCCCTGGGCCCACCCCTTCCTCCCCCCGGTTTCGATATTTGCCCCCCCCCCCCCCCCCCCCCCCCCCCGGCCCTCCTGCGCTCCCTTGTCCTTTTAGTCGTACACAGTTGAAGGAGAGAGAAATACCGGGGACGGAAAGAGTCGAGCAAAAAGGGGGGGGGCGGGGGTGGGTAATATAGAAGCAGAGAAAGAGGAAGGACAGAGTCTCTGGCGCGAAGCCAAATTTTCGCGCGATATATCGACGCCCTGGGGCTTCTAGCGGCGTTATCGAACGATTTATATCGGTGTTTTGGAAAATTTGTGGATCGCAGACTGGCTGGGATCACATACAGGTAGAACGATGTACGTGTAGATATATGTGTGTGTATATAATATGGGTATAGTAAATTCTGATAAGTCGAATTCCATTTGTTTCCAGCTCGGGGTCGAACTAATTCACGATTGACTTTTTATTTAATTAATGAGGTGGATTTTTGGGGCCTTTAGGAAGGTGGCTGCGTTCGGACGAATGACGAACCGTTTCGCTCGAATACAATCTCTTATGTGCATTTTCTCGATGCACGAGAATTTTTATTTGGCGTATTATAAATTGGTTTTGAGTAGGTTTGAATTTATTTTTTGTGCACTTTGGAATTGTGGTGAAATTACGGTAGAGCTTTGGTGGGACATTTATAAAATTCCTAGAACTTTATTAAGGAATTTTGTGTGCCCTTAGTGAGTGGTTAAACTTCGATGCTAAGTGCCATTCGAAGCAGAATTATCTCGACTTGATGATCTTTCCCCATCTTTCTTGAAGCCCTATTTTTCTTATCAGGGGAATAATAAATAGGCTCGGTTATGGTCTTATTATTATGAGGGATGGCTTGTCAATTTTGTGGACGGGTTGGGTTAAAACGAGTGGGCTTTGAATACGAAAAGCTTTCGATAATATTTACACTCGGGTTCGGTTTCGTCACGAGGATTTGATGAGGGTGGAAGAGGTATTGCAGGAGGCTATAATAATTCGCGAATCCACGAATAAGGCAAACGACAGGAACAAAGGGGACGAAGCAAAGAAAGAGCATTGAATAAAACTGGCAGGTGCCCGGTTCGGGCGTCGAGAGGCGAGGGGGGGGGGGGGGCGTTTGGAACGATACCGTTGAAAAGGATGAATCCGTGGCGTTGCTCACGAATTCTACATACATATATAGACGAAGATAAAAATATCCACCGGGAGAGTCGAACATTATAACGTTTGTTATTTGACTCGACTCGCGGGAAGCATTCCCATGATCCTTGCAGTGAATTCAAATCTCGTCAGCGGAGCGATGCAACGAAGCAAACCTCGGATCCCTGTGTACGCCGAGGTATAAGATGAAAACTGCATAGGTCTCGTTTCTACCTTGCTGGATAACACGCCAAGAACAAAGGCCGCTGGAGTGAGCCGAAATAATTGCCAATTACAAAAGCGAGCATGATATTAACGTTATCTCCTCCCGTCCCACCCCGTGTTCACTCGTTTTCCCGATCTCTCTCCTGGGCTCTCTTTTATCCGCTTGCATATTCTTGCACTTCTTCGTCTCCTCTCTCTCTCTCTCTATCTTTATATATATATATATATATATCTTGGAAAGCATTGCACACACAAAAAAATCGTATTTTTAGAAGTTTTTTTTACGATTCTTTCACGGGAATTTTCGGTTTTGGGGAGAAATGAATGGTAGATTTGTGCTCAGTGGATAAAATTACATCGAAATTGACGAATGAAAAGAATATTTAAAATGTAACATTTCTGGGGAGACAAAGTTTTTTCACTAAATAATTGATAACTTATTTTCCTTTAGGATTTGTAACTCCACTCCGTGCCCAATCTCTTCGTTGTGAGTTGTTCTTTGTATCGCCTCTTGAATTGTTATGTTTCGATGATTTTTCGATTTTTAGAAGAATCAGAAAGTTGGACCATCGATTTTTGCTAATTTGTCCATGCATCGCCTCTTTTCTTTCGCGATTTTTCAAGTAGTTGAAATCTTGTGATTTTTTTCCCGTTTTAAAACTATTAGAAGGGTCTATTTTTAGCCGAAAATACAAAATCAGACTGGGAAAATGGAAAAAACGTTTCCAGAATATGTTTTTGATATTTTTCACTAGAAACGGAGAGTTGAAGGTGCGCCTGATTGGCTGCTTTTAGAAATTAATAATAATTCAGGGATTCATCCGGGAAGCATACACGCTTAAGATCAATCGGCTCGGAATTCATTTCCCAACTTTCCATTTAACGGATGACATTCCGTCGTCGGACACCCTGTATAGCAGACGACAACACATCCTCCCTCAATCCCATTTATACCCTGACTCCAGGTATCGCGAATACCGTTAAGCTTCGAGTACTCTTTCTTCAACTGTGATTCTTTCTTATCTAAAGCTTTACATCGGGGCTGGTGCACTTTCGGAACCGCAGCTCAGCTTTATCTCGAGTCTTATTCACGGTTTTTTTCTTCGCGCCGACATTCTACGCAGATATTTTCGAAACTCTCGTCCAAAGTGGTTTTCCTAGTAGAAACAAATTTCCGGACACTGGGGAATATTCGAAAAACTTTTGTAGCTCAAAAATCGTAATTACGTCTCGTCTCGTTCTGCAATCGTAGATGGCTGATCCTTTGGCTCGAAAATCGAGAAAAAAAAAAGAATGATATCCTTCGTGGCGTTAAATTCGACTATCAAAAGTTCCGAGTCACCTTCGAGCCAACGAAGTTTCGCCGGTGCGTTCGTGAAAACCACTCTTTTAATCGCCGACTCGTTAAACTTTCGAGGCCGAGAGGAGAAACTGGAGGGAAAAGAGAAAGAAGTTCCCGGATCGGTGACCGCTTCCAATCTGGAAACGTCAATGCTCGTTCGACCGTCAAAATTTCAGGGCGAACTTGATTCATGGACGCTAGAGACGAAAAACTTTGACAATCAAATTTATCATTTCGATTTCCCTTGAAAACAGAATACTGGAGAGAGAAGAGGCGAGACATTGGATCGAGGGAACTCGATAATGGCGAGGACGCAAATCAGTCGTAATCTCTGTAAAAACGATCAGCCAAGAGCTCACATCTGAGCAAAAGAATTTATATTTGTTTTTTTTTTTTATTGTTCGATCGTCTTAAAGTTTAAAATCCCAGGAATTAACTCAGACGTATAAAAAAAATAGTCGATACACCTTGATAGTTATGCTTTCGAATAAAAAAAGGTTGGATGAGATCGGACCGATAGCTTCTGAGTAAAAAATTGTCAAAGTTGAACCAATTTTGTTCGATGTCGAATTTTGCAGTCTCGTGCGATTCCTTTTAATCCCACCCTTCAATGACGAGTCCAGGTAGCGGAAAGTTTCTATCAACGATGATTGTCGGATGAAAATCGTTCCCCTCCCCCCGCTCCTTCTCGACAACGGCAACCCTTGTGTTTTTATTAATTAAGAAGTAATTACGCAGTATTAAATTGACTTAAAGTACGGCTGAGTGGAGGGCAGCTTTTCTTGACAGTTCCATTCAGGCGGGGGTTCTATCTCGTCGCGTCCCAGACGGGGTGCATCATCAGGATCCGCTACGAGGGCGAGAAGAAGACATCGTCTCGTCTTCCTCGTTCGAGAGACATATATATTCCGGGGAGTTTCTTTGCCGGTGTGCCTTAAGGACAATGTCAATATTTAATGTGACGGCGATTCGCTGAAAGCAAGGGAAACGAATTCGCGACTCGGCATAATCGAGGGAGGAGGAAAGAGAAAATAGCGATGATCATGAACCGGAAATGCCCCGAGCAGAAGCGTTGAAGAATTTGCATAACTTAAATATTGTAATCCTCTTTGTGAATGATCGTACTTTTTCTATGATAACGTTAAGAATAATGAATTTCTGGGGATAAATAACCGTTTTAATGAATCGACAGTATTTTTATTAATTTAGTAACCGTTTGAACGAGTCCATTATTACTTTAAGAAATTTACGATCAGTCACGTAATTTCGTGACATTTTTAATTAGAAGAATTTTAAAGAATTGTCAAGCAACTCTGACGATCGAAAAATTAGAATTACATAAAAAGCATAATGTAAAATAAATGTTTAAGCATTGAATGCCAATCCCGATCCTTCAGCCAACTTAAAGGGTTGGCTAAAATTAACTTAAATACCCCCCCTTGTCTTTCTCACCTCCCGGACGATCTTTGGGTCCTAACGAAAACAGAAATCCCGTCAAACGTCGGAAATAAAGAGAAGCGATCGGAAGGCTCGAGCTCCAGGTACTTCCGTTTCTATGGGAGTCCCGAACGGAAGTGCCCCGCATAAAGTACCAACTTTTAACGAGTCGCGTAACTTTTAACGAGTCCATGCGATCCCGATCGAGTCGCGTGTGCGATAATTCGTTGTAATTAGCGAGATCAGAGATTACGAGCGGGTTCAGTCGAGACCAGAGTACTCGCGTTGCCCTTGAGAAACGGGGACGAGCGTACGATGATGAAACGACCGAAAGTCCGTGCGAAAAACGATTGAGATACTCGGAAAAGGAGTACAGCTCGTTCATACCTCCGGGTTAATGCGCATACACGCCCGAGAGGGTAGCGAATGAACCGAGAGCTCTGCGGTTCGGGCGCGGGGAGGTTCGGCTTCTCCAGTGAAACAGGCGACACTCGAGAGCACCGCGAGAGCAGCTCTGGAGTCCCGCACGAGGGAATCTCCATCTCGACGAGTGGAAACTGCGGTGACTAGACGAGCCAGCCAACACCGTTAATGACGCTTCGGTTACGTACCGTGCCCCTTTCTCGGTACGGAGTATTCACCTTCACCCCCAACTCCTGCATTGGTAATACGGATCTCTTGGTGCGTCAACTTCCACTCTAATGCACCGGGGGGGAGGGTCAAAGGGCATCAATTTGGGCCATCGTGGATTTTCGAGTTCGAAGATATTAACGTACACCGTCGTGTTACGTCATTTTTACGAAAACACTTTTCATAATCATTTAAGGGATTATATTTTTGGGAGCCCCAAAAATCTTTGTGAAAAAATGCTATCCGATTCGTGCAATGAAGAGAAGAAAAAATGAAAGTATTTAAAAAATCGAAACAATTCCATTTTGAAAATTCCGGAGGCGTCGGAAACCCCAAACTTGCCAGACGTGCAATCGTTGCCGAGACGAGGTCAAGCATGACGTTGTCGCGGGATTAGACGAAGCGCGTAAAAAATTAAGGGGCGAGCGGGGGGGAAAAGGGAGGAAGTCAAAATAACGCGATCCTTAATGAGCTGGACGAGGGCCAACTGCTTGTTCGACCGTGCAATCGGCAAGGTAGAAAGGGTGGAATTTTCGCGCCGGCCCATGCCCCCCCCCCCCCCGCCGCTCTTCCATTCTCTTCTCCCTCGTACCGAAAGCTATCCGGGGACGCGAACCGCGTCCTGCTTTGCAATTCTAACTTGATTCTCTTCTCTTGAACACGTAGATACGGTGGAAAGTCCCTTAACGCCCTTGATAGTTCCACGGCACGGCTGACTATTCTCACGTTATTGCGTTCGCACACCGTCTCGGTTTGTCACCGATTCCCTCGGCACTCCCGTACGTTTTCTCTTCACGGTGAACATGCCCGAGCTATCTTCCGAACACAGCGCAATGATAACGAGGTTACCCGGGTACCATGATTCCAACTTTTTTGGCTTTATCCTTGAAGAGGCTGATCAAAGAAACGCCACGGTTGATGGAGATCAATGAGCTCGCGTTAAGCTGGCATTGAAGAAATACGACGTTTCGTTTCAACTTCGGATATATAGTAACAAGGCTTTTTCCAGGGTTGTTGGGTTTGGATTTGTTTGGCAAGATATCTGGTCAACTACGCTGGAATAATCGTTTCATTGGGTTTGTTTGGGAAGCGCTGTGTCGATAAGAAAATCAGAAAGAAAAACGCTGATGCTCAATCGAAAAAAACGTTAATCTTACGGGACTTCCTCGTAGAAAAATAATTAAACCGTTATCGCTATCCCAAACACCAGATTTGTCCATTCTTCATTCTTTCGGTCTAACGGATCGGACAGGACTGCGGAGTAACGGCATAACGCCGGGCACGTCCAGTGGCCCAAACGATTGTTTTATCGTCGGCAATCGCACGGCCTGCAACCGACCGCTTCTTTTTTTTTTTTTTCAGCTGCATGAAAAGCTGGAAAGCTGGACGAAGCTCTCTCGCTTACATCTGTCACGTGTACCTAACTCCGCTACTGAGCATTGAATTTACGTTACGCAACTGCGTACACTATGTTCGTGACGTAAAAATGCTTTTTATACTCTCATTCTCTCTCTCTTTCTCTCTCTCTCTTTTATTCAAATTTATTCATTTTTCTTTTTGTCTTTTTATGGTCCAGGTGAATTTATTCGTTTATTATATTTTTTGCTTAAAGCTTAAATAAGACGAAGAGTGTAACCAAGGTATTTATAAATCATCATAATCGTCATCATCATGATCGCGACTCTTTTTCTTCCTCGCAAACGCTGAAGGTTGTCCGTTGATGAACCGCGTACACGCGACCAGCGTGCACTTACGATCCAATCCATATCTTCTCTCCGTTCCTGTTTTCGGTTCCACCGTCTCGAATACCGCTAGCCAGCTAGTGAGAATGAAATTTACTACTTTAATAACATTTCGTCGTAACGGCGTTCCGGCTTCATCGTCATAGCAGCTTAAAGGGGGGGGGATGGAAGTGGAAAAGCTGGTTGGAACTAGGAAAGAGCGGATAATAGTGAAGGACAAACGTATGGGTTTGCTCGGATTTGTTTTCGAGCTCTTTCAAAAGCAAAATAATGAATCTACTTTCTTTTTTCGTTCGGCCGTATCGAATATTTGGAGTACGGTTTCAGTATTTTCCGGGGTAAATCGGACTTCGCAGTTTTTATCAATGATGACAGGGACAACGTTATTCGAATAGTTAAAACAATAGAAGAGAAAATAATCTCAATTGGAACCAGTGAAATCTCAGAGCAAGGCCACGATCGTTGGTCTACCGTTCGGAATTTCTGCGGGAAGGGACGTGTCAAGAATTATGCGAGGGCCCACAATAACGTTCGACCATTCGTGAAATTGGGCTTGCGTAACCGTGAATCCGGAATTCGAGCGTGTTAACGATTGCCCGAAGGGAGACTGGCGAGGTTATTCGCTCTGCAGTGATGTATACATATTTCTCTCTCTCTCTCTCTATATATATATATATATATATATATGGTGGGACGAGGAGGAGAGATAGGCTTACCCTTAGGTTAGTACACTTAACCCAGCCCACAGGACTGCGCGTAAATTATGGCACAGGTACACTTCGTATGACGCACAAACTGGGGTATATTAGCCAGTGGCTTCTGGCACGTTCGTTTATGTGTATCAGAGGCTCCCTTGTTTTCCATTACATCGAAGCTTCCATCGTTAAAGCCTAATAAAAATGTTCCATCCATTCTTCATATTTTCGACGGATTTTCTTTTCAATAATCGCGAAATATTTTATCGTATTTTTATTCTACGATTTTAAACGGATCTGCGCTTAATGATTTAATAATAATTTAGATAAGAAATTCATAAAAGAAATGATTCGCAAATTTTCTTTCCGATATAAATTTTATATTTGAGATTCTAAAAAAAAAAAAATCATTCGGGCCTTCAATTTGAATCGACGCTTTTAAAGCTTTCATAAAAATCGATCGTTCAGAAATTTGATCCAAGCCCACCTGTTTCTTCAATAACGTTTATGGGCTCAATTTATTCCGGCAATTAAATCCGCGACAAGGAGACCGGAAATACACCTGGGGCAGTTTTCATATCGTTGCTTGAACATCCGGAACAGCATTGACGTTTAGTCGCTGACGCGTTGCTCGCTTCGTCTCCCACTCCGCCCTCTATCTCGTTTTCTCATTACCCTCTAATGGGCAGGCAAATGCGACGACAAAAGCGCGACGCGCTCGGTTGAGACCAGCGATGTTGGGCTTCAAGCTGTCACGAGCAGAAAGGATCTCTGCCACCCAACCTCCTCCGCCATCCAACCACTTCTATCCATTCGCTATTCTCCATATATATATAAATATATATATATATATATATATTTATAGAGGGTGACCGGAGAAGTAACGTTCAAAGTTAATATTTCGATCCCTAATATTGGCTATGAAAAACATGTCCACGAAAGTTCAGCGTTTTCCAATGCTTTGAAGAATACAATTTTTTAAATCATTTCTTTCGTAATTTTCGCTTATCGGGTTTGATATTAATTTCTCTCACCGTGGAAATTCGTGGGTATATTTTTTTTGCGATAATCCATTGCTACCATGCCGAGTACAATGGAAAAAAAGAAAACACTTAAGACGGCGCTAATACACAAGGATGATTCGGAAACTCCTTAGTACGGCAACTTACATTTCGGCTTTGAACGTCTCTTTTCCAGGCACCCTGTATACGCCCGTAAATGGATGAACCGGATCACCCCTTTTTTTTTTTTTACCTCAGTCCGGAAAGTGTTGAGCTTTCCTGTGCAAAAGGCTGATCCTGGGAAAAAGGAACGTAGGAAGCTTTTCGTTTTTTCTCCGAAAATGGAAGCTCGATGTGTACCTTTGCGGAAGTTGCCCGGGAGAGGGAACTCCAAGAGTAAAAAAAAAAATAACGCAGTTGGCAAATAGCCGTTTCCTCCATTGGACAAACAATCATGGTCAATAAACATTTTTCTTTACCGTGGGTAAACTTCGCTTGACGTCCGGTTAGTGCTAGGGTTTGTGATGTCCGGTTGGGCGTTTTAGAGTTTCGTTTAATTCGAGCCGAAAGTTAAAATAAATGGTAAATCGACCGGTGACTTTACCGGTCATTTTACCGAGCCGAGGGTAATTTATCGGTAAGCTCGCGGCGACGGAAGGTTAGGTAGCGGTTCTCGAAGGGTAAGCTTTTCCAGGATCGATAAGCGTCCGAGTTTCACTGTCGGTAGGGAGGGAAGCATTTTCGCGTCGGTAAAGAAACATTCCGGGTCGAGTGCCGATCGAGAAACAACCCTTGTTACTTCCGGCTTTATCCTTCGTCCTTGGTTCACGAGGAAACCGTTGGATCGCGCCACTCGAGTGCAGTCCTCCCTGGACGCGAATATTTCCAGCTCCGAGTAACATTAGCGAAGCCAACTGGGAATAAAAACTACCCTCGCGAGTCTCGACCTCCATTAGCGCTGAGATGGAAATTATTCATAGTATTAATTATCGAAGGAGGAACCGACGGAAAATTCAGAAGGGCGATTCTTAGGGAACGATTAAGATTACTTCGAGGGTTTGCTAAGTAGTTTGAAAAAAAGAGAGATAGAGAACGTTGAAGAATAATAATACAAGTTCTTGATTAACGGTATCAACCTCGATCTTTTTCGAGCGCGTGAACCGTACAATATCTTGTACGAGGTATCCATACATCGTTATCGGTTTATACGCTTGATTGGGTTTACGTTGCTGCCTCGTAGTACTCAATGTACCATGCTCCAGGGTGTCTTTACGATTTTTCAATGTTTTCCCGACGCGCCTTTTTCCTCTTCTCTTTTCGGAAGAATCGCGGTTGGTATGGCCGATGGATGCAGCGATTGGGGAATAAAAGGGCAACGATGATGGCCGGCCAGACTATGCCGGGTTATCACGACTGGATCCATCTCCGATATACCGATGCTCGAGCAAAAAGCTCGTGATTGGAACGCCGGATGGAATGATGAATGTATCCAGTCTTTTATCCACCAAAAGCTCCTTTTCCATATTTTTAATATTCGAAGGGTTCGATAATCAGGGGACACATGTATGAAGCAAATTAGGTTCGAAGAACTAAAAAGAATGGTGCCTCCTTGAGGAACATCCTAATGAAATTATTTGATTGACGCCCTTTCCACAAATTTCGATCGAAGATGAGCAAAAATGAAGGAGCGAAGGGTTGGTCGATCATGAAAGATGGAAGATCCTTTCCAACGCCTACGACGAAGATTCCGGTTGTGAGTAGCGCGGAGATGAACATCTTGAACGAAGCTCTCCCTCCGCCCTCCAATATCCAGGGTCCTTCCGACACTGACATTGGAGAGTGATTAAAAACTTGATACCGCATCTCCGCGCTTCTCCCCGTCTGACTGTAAAGTTTAAGGGTGCGGGAAGATGGATTCATAGTCAGCCTTCCTGGAATAACAGTGTCCTCGAGGTTGGTAGGAACGAGAAGTTGGAGGAGATGACGATGCAGCAGGACAGTAGTGATTGTTGGGAGGCGCGAGGTTGCACAACAGCCACCGGGCAAAGGGCACCCGGAGAGTCTGCTAAAAACGGCGTTTATGGCTCGAAGGTCGAAGGGGTTGATACACCCTTTCGCGAAACAGCCAAAAGTCCCGGCATTGTGAGAGCCAGACAGTGAAGAAAGATCAACAGCAAAAATGAAGCTGGAATTGGGCGGAAAGTGGTGCGAAGAGGGTCAGGTGGAAAAGGATGGTGAAGGACTGAAGATCGTACTCTCAGGTCGGAGGATTCCTGGCTAGGCTGGAGAACGCCAGGATCAACCGGACGGGAGAAGAAGAAGTTATTAGAAATACCGAAAGACGTAGTACAATGCAGCTTTTCTGGACCATAGACGGGGAGGAAGGTGGAAGAACACCCCGAAGAAGCTACGACGATGATAGAACCCCTCCAGACTTCAGGATCCTGCGGAAGAATGAAAGAGGACGCTCCGGTTGATGTTTCCAAGCTTGGAGACGGGACAGCGATACCCGTCTAGGCTGGTCACTATAGGACCATCAGACCCTGCCGGTCCGACTGCCAGATTTCCTCTCCACTATCCTCCCTCGCTTTTCTTCTTTCCATCATTCCTCCCTCGACACTCCCACCCTTCAATCCTGTCTGGCTGGATGTGTGTCTCTCCTATCTCTCTCTCTCTCTCTCCCTCTCTTTTGGCTGATGCCGTCTAGAATTCCACCGTTCTCTCCTCCCGTTTCCCTCGTCCGCCTGCTACGAAATCGCCCTACTACGCAGCCGGCACCCACCGATTTATTTCAACGGATTCAAAAGCGTTCCCGAGCGAACGAACTCGCTCGTCCAGAAACAATTGATGATATCCCTCTGTCAAATTGATCCTGCGGCTCTCGACCGTTCCACCACACCTACGCATTAGCCCACACCAACGATTCGACAAAGTGTACAGGAAGTTCGTATTTATGCATACACCCCGAAATGGATATTCCAATTATTTTATTTGCCGGACGATTTGCCGGATATCGAACGCATCATAATTTACTTGTCATATTAGGGGATTGCGGTAACACGGAAAATGGACCGCGGGTACCATCAATGACGGATCATTCGTTCAATCAATCAATTTTCTAACAATTTCTAGTCGGCTTCTTTAATTGTTTAATTAATTTTTCGATTTATTAGTTTATGATTTTTATTTTTCGTTGTTTCTTGGGTTTCGCGCTCGTTCGTATTTTATTGAACAGGTTTCCATTCGATTTGAAACGTCTAGCGTTTTTTTTTTTTTTTTATGAAATTGGGTTTCCGTTTATTGGGCTTTGATCGGACACTTTTGGTTTCTATTAAATTCAACATCTTCGCCGATTCTTTTTCTCCAAAAGCCGATATTTATCTTTTTTTTTTTGTTCGTGCGGAGTTGCAATTAACAAAGTCATTTTTCCAATCGGAAACTACGAAGAAAACGCGGAGTACGGATTGGTGGTTGAACACGCGAATTCGCGGGCCGCCCCGGTGACTTCTCGCGTTCCTGTCGGTTCTCCTGTTTTGTCTCACCCTCCCGTGGAGTAGGGACGAACCGGGGAATACACGATATTTCGCGCTCGTCGAACGAAAGTTTGGACTGGCGTCGGGCGGTTTGCGGGGTTGAGATTTCGAGCTCGTATCAATTTTCGCGCAATCGCGAGTCGGATATTCTCCGAGCATGCGAAACAGCGATCGCGAACGAGCGCGGTGTATCGCGCCGGTCTCTCCCGAAGTGAGAACTTTCAGGGACGCAAATGCGTCTCATTCGTACGGCATCGTGATTGCGTAACAAGTTTTAATGGGCTACCCCGCGCCGTCGAATCAAATGTTTTACAGAAGAAAAACGAGGACGAAATATTAACGAGCTATTTTTCGAGTCCTCGAAATAACGAGTGTCCTCGAAACAGCCAATCGGTAAACGGAAGTCAGATATTTCTAGGACCCCCGATGTGCACCGACCGATTCGTTGAATTGCAAAATCGGTACTCGGCTCGCCCTTCGTGGTAACGTTTTTCCAGTGGGTGCAGCGCCCTCGGCAGTTACCGACTTTCTTGCTCCGAGCTTGCGCAATTAATGCGGTTATTAATTATTTTTTCGACACTCGACTCCGTTTTAACGATCCCGTTGCAAAAAACCTTCCATAATTACAGCGCATTTCCGTTACGGCTGTCGTAACATTGTTATTTTCACTGTCCCTTGGCCCGTATAAATTAGTTTTAATTGCAGTGCATCTCTCCTCGATGCAAATAACTTGCCTCCTGTTTGTCCGATCGGTCGCGTACGTGTTGTGACTAAAAACAGAGAAAAAAAAAAAACAAAAATACGAATGCTTTTTTTCGAGTTACCTTATTCGATACGCCAATACGCCTGCTATTGCTTTTTCCTGTTTGCCAGGCTAACAATGTCGAAAAATTCTTTGACTAATTTTTGAGATCGCGTTCCCTCGAAAATGAGGATTGCGATTGTAGGAGGATTCGAGGAAGACAAAAAGCTTCGATACGTGATGAGAAAGGTGGATCTGGAAAAGGGGCAAGTTTGGTGATAATGCGATTCGAGTCCTCTGGAGTACAATAACTATAATTAATTTCATGGATGGTGCGTCAGCTCCCTCGGTGTTTCTCTCTGTCTCTCTCTTGACCGGCAATGAATCAGCAACCATTCATGTCAGCTTCACGGAGTCGCGGTCTCCATATATTCGTAAACATACGTCGGGCTCGTTGATTGGCCGCGGATTCTTCACCGTGTTTTTTTTTTTTTTTTACGTGCCTTATCGTTGCGGGATTGCGAGTCGCCCGGTATTATCCGCTCCTTTATTTCGCATTGGCATTCTCCCTCGAGTGACCGTCGCCCTCTTCCACCCTCTCGCGAACCTCCCGGTTTGCCAGTGAATCGCGCTGATTGTATTATTCTTATGCAAAATATGCATCGGCATAATAATCACGCGTGGCTGACGTACGTGGCCGCGAGTCTGGCTGTTTCTACTTCGATATGTGGCGAACCATCAAATTCAGTCCAACGGCGTAAATTCCAATTTTTTGACTTTCCACGTTCCTGAAAAGTTCAGAAAAAATGCTTTTCTAACAATCCTTTCGTATATGATGCAACATAATTATATATATTTTCCTCAATGCAATTTAATGGGAAAATTCGCGTCTAAAATTGTCCTGGCAATCTTGCTTCGATGAGATTATTTCATTTTTCAATCAAAAGGGATTACGGTGAAGAAGTAACCGTCGATGAAATTTCGTGGAAGAGAATAGGAGACACACGAACGAGAAATAAACTTGGACGTTAATCATTGAGGGATTGCACTGGGTAATTGGATTAGCAGGACGGAACTGGCAGCGTTCGATCCAATAATATCAGATTTGATTTTCTCCTACCCGTTTATTTTTCAAATCCGTGTAATATCGACGTAATGAGTAACGGAAAACGATTTGTCGTCGATTTCTCGATCGTTTGTTAGTCCGCGGGCTTTAGGGAAGACTCGTCAGCAAGGTACTGGACTCGACCTACGGGGTGTCCCAAAAATCGGGTTCCGTGTTATCAGGATAGAAAGATAGTTGCATTTCGAGGGGAAAAGTCCTCGGCAGTTTTCGTCTCCGACGCGCCGTTGCTGAGATATTAATTGTTGATTGAGCCAGAAAGGGGCGTGGTTTTGATCGCGAGAGCCCCCCACCCGGTCGCGTCGACGCAGCGGATCGGTCGCTACGGATCGATCGATATCTCCGTAACGGGGCGTCGTACGTAAAAATGGATAAGGACTTTTCCGATCGGAATTTCACGATCCACCTACCCCGCGAACGTCCAGCCCGACTCTAGCGCCATCCCGTACGTAAACCCGTATACCCAAAGATCCATCGGTGCGTCGGTGTACGAGTGTAACGTTATAGTGAATTTATCATTCGGTCGAAGGGCGATCGCGGCGGAGAGAAACGATGTGTAGCCGGGCCGAGATTGCACCCGGATAATCTTCAGTTCCCGGCCCGTCCCCGGTGCTAATGGAATTCAGAGGTTAATCAATCAGGAATTGCGCAATTAGCGCGTCCGTTTGACGGGTGTTGCCGTGGCTGACGGGGAGAGGATCCGACGCGGATTTCTTTAATCAGTCACTTGCCCGGCACTTGAGCCAGACCGAGGAGTTTTGAGCCCTGTACATCCATAGACAGCAACGATGTATCTCCGCATCTATCTATACATA
Organism: Ophioninae sp. A BG-2022a; assembly: GCA_030523105.1. Taxonomy (NCBI): domain Eukaryota; kingdom Metazoa; phylum Arthropoda; class Insecta; order Hymenoptera; family Ichneumonidae; species Ophioninae sp. A BG-2022a. The sequence continues at coordinate 30,581 of JAPYZI010000628.1, forward strand.
CCTATCCCCGACGAGGGTCAAAAAAAAAAAAAAAAGTACGGCGATACCGTAAAAGCGAAATGAATCGCGCAAGTGACTCTGACAGCTGATTTTTTTAATAATCGCGAGAAATGCCCGCGAGTATTGAACTCCCTTGAAAAATATCCCTCGGAAAAACGAATAAAACGGTTGATTAATTCGGCTCTTTAATCGAAAGACAGCCGTAGGGGAGGAGCTCCGATAGCAGTGTGACATTTAAATAGCAAACAAGCCTATTGTAGCTAGCTCGGAACGGAAATTCCGCTATTGACGTATCGCTTCTCTTTGTTAATTCGCGACACGCGTCCTCGATGATTCAACGAATAATGAGACGTCCAAGAGTGGTGACCGGAAGTTGGAAAAACGGGTACGAGAGAAGTGGAGAGACGAATAGAAAAGCTTTCGACACAGTTAGCCCGTAATATGCATACGAATCGTATCGTTTGAGGGTTACATTCATAAATCGATCGGAGGCTTGCCTACGAAAGGGCTCGTGCCCCGAGCGTTCCAAATAATGTGACACGCTCGCAAATCCAATATCCCCTCCCCCCTGCCCCCGAGGCTTGTATATATTCAGCCGGGGGGTTGCAACCCTCGTACTCGTCCCCTTGCGCTCGCTTGCATCCAAACGGGCGGCGGGGGGGAGGGAGCGCATTCATCGGCGGTGGAACCTCCACGGAGACAGTCGAATATCGCGATGGAACGTTGCGCACGATGCGTTGTACGAGGAGAACCGAAAATTCGGCAAGTCAAAGGGCGAGGGCGGGGGGGGGGGGGAGAACAGAGAGAGAGCCCCGCATCCACTTCCTGGCATAACACGCGAACGAATTCCGTATACTGTGACGACGAGTAGGCCGGGGCATTATATAACGTGTTTTGCGATAATCATATTCGGCATATTCGTGGTGCGGGCCTCGTTATCCGAGAGTCGAGATAGTCTATCGTGGCTCTGTCACCGGAGTCAAATAATCCTCGCTACGTGAACACGATATACGCGCCCGGTATTTACATATATCGGTACAACGGGGAGAGTCAGCTTTGTGCGTACAGACGTCGGGGATGAGGCAAGAGGGGAGGGGGAGGGCCGGTGGATTCAAACGCGGAGGACGGGCTTGATGTACGGTGGTACAATAAAGCGCTGATGGTGTGCCTCGTCGCGTCTTTCATTGTCGACCACGAAAATCATTACGTCCGAACAGTCCCGTTAATTCGCGACCGCAATGACGAGCCCCAACGATATTTTAATATTCGTTTGTCGTATTTTTGATACCGTTTTGCCCAAACGTTCGTTCTTTTTTCGAGCTACTTGTGACGTTGGGTTTTTTTGTTTTTATTTATTTTATGTTTATTTTTTATTCAGTTAATTCTTTGGCTAGAAAATAAATTTTCGCACGATCGGCTGATCACTGCAAGGCAGTTTTGACTCGTGGAGGCTCGCGTTAAAGGAACACGGATCGTGGACAAATATATTTGGTAGATGGGTGAACGCGCTCGCGGTGTTAGGAATGCCCCGACGACTGAGGGCCATAAATCAAAGCGCAGGATGTTGGGAGACCGAGAGAGGAAGGATTCCCGGCAAACTAGATCGTTTTGTACGCACTGGATTGCCTCGGTATGCGGAAGGCACACGGAAATACAGTTGAACGTCTCGATTGTAATACGGGACGGAATGGCAAGTCCGGTGGCAATATAGTAATTAAGTGCCGGGTCTAACTGCGAGCACTCTTGAAGCGAAAACTCATCTCTTTCTCCCTGTCTCCCGCTACCACCCTCCATCTCTCTCTCTCTCTTTCTCTTTCTCCCTCTGTTTCTCCGATGCGGAATCCGGAAACGAGGGTAGATGTAATTAGGATGAGTTGTGAGCGCTTCTGGGGTTAACCCTCTCGGCTTTGGTTACGTATCTCGGCAAGCTTCGCTTCTTCCCCGATACATGGAATTATTTGATAATATATTTCCTCGTATATTTGATTTCGCAGCTTATTTTTCCAGTCGTATTATTTTTATATTCAAATCTTTGGATTACCTTTTACAAACTTTACCTCGGGAGTTTTGAATTTATTTTACGACGTTTTGAATTTTTTTCCGTTCGAATTTTGGGATTCTAGCCTTGACAGATTTTTTTTTTTTCGAGATTTTACAATTTTTCATCGGTACTTTGAAATTTTGAAATATTCAATACGTTTATACTCGAATTAATGACGAATTGATATAAAAAATAAAAAAATGGACTGTCTCAACAATGACTGGAGAGAATATACATTTGCAAATGACAAAAAATAATTTTGTTTTGTTTTTTTTTTTTTTCTTCATTTTCCCAAAAGCAATTTTTCGTGTCCCATGTATCCATATGTATATATATATATATATATATACTCGAGGTGCGAGTTACGGATGAAAAATGAGTAGAGAAAAAAAAACGGGAAGATTTTCGCGAATCTCTGACTGGGACGTGCATATTTTATATCCATATACACACGTAACATAAGTATATACGGATATGTGCTCTCCCAGATTTCGAGTCGGAGCATTCCTTCGGGAAATAACTTGCTCGTCGCTCGACACACGGTGGCGAAGAGCACGAGGGGGCTTCCGAGCTTTTCGTCGTTTTTTTTTTCTTCCTTTTTTTTATTCGCTCTTTTTTTATTTGCTTCCTCTCCTTCTTCTCCTCACTTTTCACCGTACATCCTCGCAGAGCCGGGCGGAAGAGGGCAGTTGCGAGCATAGTTTATTCATGCTACGATGTCTGGCTTAGATGCCGGAGGTGAGAAGAGGCCAGGGGGATGCGGGTTACACGCGACGATAGGCCGAGGTCGCGAGCGAGATCTCTGATTCTATTCCCCCCCTTAAATTTCCTATATTACATTACGTATGCATATACAATATTATTTTTAATTTATTTTTTATTCAAAATTTATAAAAATATATATAAATTTTGATCCGTAGGTTTGTCTTTCGAGAAATAGATCGCATTATCGTTCAATTCGTGTAATATAATAATTATAATACAAATATTTACAATATAAATAATACGAAATTTATATTAAATATTATAAAAAATTGTGGATTATATTTTGTATTTGAAAAAAAATTATATAAAAAATATTAAAACATAAAAGATAAATGAAATTATATTGAATATAAAAAAATCAATGAATATAAACTTTTTTCGTATTCTTATCGACTGTTAACACCGATCCGTACGAAAAATAGATGATACGAAAAATAGACGACGAAGGATGCTCAGTGATTAAACGGCCGTGTATATTTGCACGAGTAAAATTGTCGGGAGCGTCCTCAGTAGGTACAGTGGAAACGTATAGCGGGGGATCTCGTCACAGCCGGAACCTGCGAGGGTGGAAATGACGTGTCACTGACGTCATTAGCTAGAACGCCGTGGGGCGTTTTAATCCGGTTATCCGAGGGCCGTATCAGCCCGGGATAGTGAGAAGCATCTCGCGCTTCGGTCCCCCGCACCCTTACGTGTACCAACCACTCGCCGTAGCATCACCGGAATATATACGCGACAACCGGATTTCTCTTCCGTCGACCCTACACAGCCGAGCTCCTAACCTTATATTCTAATCGCGAACAGCCTCCGGTCTTTCCTCCCTCGGCCCCTTAACCGTTCTCTGTTTAGCGCTTCGCGCACGTACCGTTCCATCTTTCGATATCAATTTTCGTTCAAATACCTTTTAACTCCTTAACGAATAAAAATAATGAACGAATCGGTAATCGGTAACCGCTCCGAGTATCGGCGAATCGGCTATTCAATTCGAAGTACCATCGGTCGAAATTTCTCACGATTTCGAACGACTTCGTTGATGAATTTCGCTGACGTATTTCTGCAACGCTGATTGAACAATTTCCTTACGTGCTCCCCGATGGAACACTGGAAAACCTTGGAACCGACGGCGCCACTTGCCATCCCGGTTGCCTCTCTGTGATCCCCGGTCTCCCGCGAGGAAGCCCTCGTACCGGGCAATTTCGATAATTGCGGGTTAATGGGTTTAGCCAGCGTGAACCGCGTATAGGATATTGCCAAGGCCGCAGGAACGCGAGGCACCTGTACATTAATTAAGCTTACGTGCCGGGCTCATGCCACAATGGAGAATCGTGTATCGGGACTTGAAACGAAATCGACCAACCGCGCAAGGTTCGATGACGTTCGAAACTCGTTTTTGCGAAACATCGCGACTCGAACTCGAAAAAAGAAATGCGTTTTCGAAAAAAATAAAAGTTGGAAAATTTTGCATCGAGCCAGAATTTTTCTTTCGAAAAGGGAAGGTGAACGTTCGCCCACCAACGATGATCCTAGGCGGGTGCGTCTTTCGTGGTAACCGTCGTCAAGACCGCAACCCACAATCTGCATTCCTAGCCCCAACGAGCCGCAAAGGAATTCCAATTTTAAACAAAAGTTTCCTGACGGCGGTAACGTCTCGCGGTCCTCCATCGTCTCTATTCCCCTCCTTTCGGTTTTCCCTTGACTGGTTCTCCATCGACCACCAACGCTCGGGCTCGGTCCTCTTCCAGTTTGTTTCGCTCTTGGCCGATTGACTGTGGAAGATCGTTTCTCCCACGATCTTTCCTACGATCTTAATAAGCACGCGAACGATAATTCAAGACGCCGGAGGATTCGTTGAGCCTCCGCGGTGTCTGGAGCGTCACGTTCCCGTACTTGTGACACCGGAACTTTTATAATTGTCCGAAGTGTTCTCGGTGAACGTCTCTGGCACGTTTCGCGAAATCCCCTTTATTTGCTCGTGGGCAACCCCTCCCCCCCCCCCCTCCCCTTCTCTCTGCCGGCCCGGAATATCATCGTCGTTTGGGTGGAGGGCTCACCGAAGAAGAAACCCAAACAAGCCCACGTGTGTACGTGAAACGGGAGGGAATACAAAAATAGCGGAGGAGGAAAAAACGAAAAAAAAAGGAAGACCGAGTCGACTAAATGTGTTCAAGTGGCACGATAAACAAACCGATAATCCACAAATCCCGGGGGGAATGGCGATAGACACGCTTTCGTTATTGACGATGGAGAGGAACCAACCGAGGAGAAACGACTCGTTGGTCGACGTTGCAATATCGATGAAACATTGATCCTCGATTCGTGCTTGGAGCCGGTGGCCTAGGATTCACCTATAAACGTTAGATGGTCCATCCGTGTCGAAACATTCTTCGCATCCAGACTCGATGCGAAAACACTCGGTGAGCATCGACTGAGAAATCGTCGAATCCGGACGAAGAGAAAAATAAGAATAAAAAAAAGAAAAGAAGAAAGTAAAAAAGACGGGATCCATTCGAAAGACGAACGTGGGGTAATTATGATGACTCGTAGACGGAAGCTAAAGCTGGTCCCGGGAGATTCGAGGGCTCCCGAGAACTCGACATTACCATCAAACAGCCCTGGTGCAAAATTCACAATCTAATCCAACTAAGCAAATTACTTTAACTTCCTGGGGTAGTACGGTGAGAGGTATAGACCAGCGAGGGGAGAAAGCGTTGGGCTTGCCGATACGAGGTTTGCGAGAGGAGCAGTTCTTGTCCTACCGTCCGGTCGTGCATTCCCAGAAACTTAGATCAAAGGGGACGTCGCTTCGCTGGCACCCTCGTCCTACCCTTCCAACCTTCACTCTCTCTCTCTCTCTCTCTGTCTACCGACCCTTATTCTCGTTTGACGAGCTTCCGCGATCAACCTCACGGTCCTTCTCTCCCGTTCACTTTCCCTCCCTCGTTTTCCCTTTAATACAGCCTCGAAACACAGAACTGCGGATTCTACCTGTGATCCTTTGCTACCCCCCGTACTTTCACCTTCCGAATGATCTTCGCGAGCTCTTTGAGTTCTCGAAGTAGCTTCGGGCGACGAACTTCCAAAAATATTTTAAAAATACCGACGAGCGATTCGCGCTACTCCGGTGAAGTCAAGAACGACCCGGAATTAAGCAATCGTCCTTCAATGACGAATCGCTTCGTTCGTTCGTTCAAACGGAATATAATACTGGGCAAAAAGTTTTTGGCACATTCCCAATTGATCGAGTTGTAATCCGTAGCCGGAAGACGTCTATCGCTACCAGCCGGAAATCAGGATATCCGTTATCTACGAAAGCAATCTTCCATCGATCAAGCGAACTTGATAAATAGTTCGATCGACGATAGTTTTCCAGTTTCGATTAGGTCCGGTAGGTAGAGTACGCGTAGAGCAGCCAGAAGCACGGAACGTTCGCTCGTGGAGGGTCGAATGGTTATAACCCGTAAGGCTTTTGCGGTACCGAAGCGTACAAGCGTTGAGTTTCGGAGTCAAAGGGCCATAATGACCGCGGAATGAAACCGGGGACCGTCGTGGTAACTGTTGAACCATCGGTAGACCGTGAAATCGTAAATTTCTCGCGGTATTCGATAACCAAGGTAACGAGTATCCGGGCCCGTACGACCGATAGGTCGAGGCGTAACTATTCCCGAAGAACTACGAGAGTAGTCGCCACGTTCGAAGCTCTCGGTTTAATATTCCACGATTGTTTTCACGTTCGAGGCTCCCCCCATAGGTTTAGGCGAAAGGGTTAACCGGATGATCGTGAAAACGTCGGTGACTCGAATTTTCGGGATCTCGAAGGAAGCTAGAGATCTTTGGTAAAAGGCGCGACGCGATCCAACGGTGGAGCAACGGGGTGGATCTTCCGTTGATTATACGGCTTGGTAAACGCAGCCGAGGCGTCGCGTTATCGATTGCGCCAACAATCCCCGCCTCTGTAACCCCCCACATACGTGATTTCCTTCCACCGACCTGATACTTGTCCTCTTCAAGCCCTTCATAGCCACCCTGCCGTATTGACGCAATACAGCCTCGCAGTTGCATAATGAATGGTTTGCTAATGACCCTACGGAGGTTGCGGAAACCGCAACGAGAGACAGGGACGAGCGCTGATGCGGTGCTCTCTGTGTGGGGTACGTTGGCTGCCGGGACCGTTCCGAGCACTTCCGGCATCAAACATGCAAGTCGGGTTATGGCTCCATCCACCCCCTACTTTCCTCGCGCATCGCTGCTACTCTCCAACTACCCGATCTCCGTTATCACGATCGCCCCTCGCGAGTCTCCCGCCCGAGCCAAATTTCCGTTATTGCGACTCGAATGATTCTAATAGTCCCACCAATCTGGGAGAAGCCAACGATTTCCTGACGAGTTTTAGCCGGCCCTGATCTTCCAATGAATTCTTAACGCACGTACCTAGCTTTGACGATTCGTCTATTAATGGTTGATGCTGGAGTCGTTCGGGTCAAGTGTGCGCACTTGGCATTTCGGAATCTCGTCAGGCTTAGGGAAACGTTTGGAATAATAAAACCGTGCTAATTACGTATGCTAATAATCGATTGGATCACACACTTTATCGATAACCTTCATGATTATTGAAAAAAATAAATAAATAATTAAAAACATTTGATAAGTAAGCGATTAATCGTCCCACCGATTAAACCAAGCTTTCCGAATTTCTGATTGCAGTGTTTCCCATAATACGGACATTGACGAGCACCATCTGACCACCACACTGACGCGTCACTGTGAGTAGAAAATGTCTTTGCCAAGCTTCAAACCTCCGTCGTTCCATCAAGATAATAATCGCGAAGTTGATTGCGTTCTTCATGGCTCGACCCGTCTTTGGAACCGAAAAGTTGTCGGGGTTTCAACAATTAAGATTAGCACTGCTCGGAGATGGAACAAAAGAGTGTCACTTTCCAAAGATGGCTGCCAACTCTCGAGACCACGAAACGCAATTCGCCGAGCTCTGTTGAATTTCAAAGAACTACCCATTTTCTCGTTCTTTTCTTTTTTGTTGTTGTTGTTGTTATTGCCGTTTTTTTTTTTTTTCCTTTCTTTTTCGTTACTTCCGAAAGCGTCACGTTGACCGTTCGAGTAGACGGACTTACAATTTACTCGGTGCAAAGAGGCTTTGCTACCCCGGAAGTACCTTCAATTCGTTGGCGTCGAGGCGCGCAAAATGTTGCGGCTACTTAGATCCCATCCGAGAGACTCCTCTTCCGCTTCTTCCTCGAGCGATTCTCCCCAACTTCCCCCTCCCCCTCCCGGACGCTTTTTTACCCGTCTTCACCATTCTTCGCTCACCTCCATTCCCACGCTTTTCTTTAACTCAATCGCTCCTCTCATTTCCCGCGAATAAGTTGGCTCCCCTTTCACTGGAAAACACGACGTTCACCCTCTTCGCGGCGAAGTTGGAGGGGGGAACGAACCGGGCGGTGGCGAAAGCTCTCTTTGCTCACTCATCAAAGTGAGACCATTTTGCTTCTCGGCAAGAGCGAGAATATTTTTCGCCTCCTCGAGCTGCGAGATCCCTGGACGTCTGAAGCATTGTGGAGGGGAAATTCGAGATATTTGTAAAAAAAAAAAAAAGGAAGTCACCTCTCGTGAAGAGCCTCGATCTTCTTTGAGGACGCGGAAACGTCCTTCGTTGTCGATTTACATTTTTGGCACAGTCTAAACGAACCCAAACAAATCCTCGATGTGGATGGACATTTTTGGAGATAACCCAAACAAACCCAAACAATCTTTCAACCAAAATAGTTCGAATCCCAAAATCAGAATCGAGTCGTTAGGCTCAGTCAGTCTCTCCGGCTATCAAAGCTTTCGAAAAGATAATCACTCGTGACGTAACGAATGTGGCGGTCGAAAACGAGGTGGTGGAGTTGCGTGTAGTCTTTGACGCATCCATTGGTCGTTGGCCGTTAGAATCTCCGTACTGGCAACATGACTGATACACCGGAGGAGCGGTCATGGACCGTGCGGTGAATCCCCGTCTGTATTGGGCTACGTTGCTCGAACGGTGAACGTGCCTAGGCTGCGGGAATAGATCGTGTGTAGTGGTGGGCCTGTTTCACCACTGCCGCCACACCGCGACGACCACCATCAAGAGTGGGAGGACTTATTACGCCTCCAAAGGATTACCATATAAATTATCGTGTGATGAACCCGCGCCGTGATGGCGGCGGTGGCAACACTAGACCGAAATGGTTAATGGAGAAAGGGACCAGCGAGAGAGAGAGAGAGAGAGGGAGAACGATTCGAGCATGAGAGAACTCGACGTACCTGGCCCTTTGTCGAGGTTTTCGTTATATACGCTTAATTTACCAATCCTCGGCCGCGATCTTCCTACCTCCGGTGCTTGACGTTACACGCGTTCAGCTTCGATCAGAAATGAACTTTAGGACGGTGCCTGGATCATTGTCCAATTAACTGGGGAACCTCTCTTGGAACTTTGAAATCAACGATATTTTTCATCTCTTTCAAAATCAAAACGATTTTTCCAATATTGGGACTCTGATTTTTGGTACGTCGGATTAACTTAACCTTCAAAACGCTTTACCGATTTATCAGTCCGAAGGGAGTTGGCAAAGTAATCCAGTCTCGTTTTTTTTTTTTTTCGAGCTCTCCCTACCGTTTTACAAAATATAACGCGGAATGGTACGAGGTCAGAGGGCTTTAAAGGCCTTTGTTTTAATTCCCGACTTTCCTTATACCAGACACGTTGTTCCCCATGAATATGCAGGAATCGGTGGACTCTTTCGAGTTTCATAATTGAGCCACCAACTCGGCAAGGTATCTCTCCCCCCCTCTCTCTCTCTCTCTCTCTTTGTTCGTGTTTCATGCATTCAGATGCCCTTCTTAGTTATTCTCATTCGTTGAGAATCCCAGCGAGCAGTCTTACGACTGGATGCGCCTGCTGTTGGTTCTCGGTGAAGTGGCGAAGGGTCGCCAGGTTCCCGAGTCTTTTTCCTTTCCTTTTCCTTTTTTTCCGTTTTTTTTGTACGACCGACAATTGCGACCGAGCGTTGCATTCATAAGCTGCCGTTTCGAAAGCTTCCTCGCGAGCATTCATCGTCCTTTTATTCCTACCGGCAACCGTCAGGATCCCCGTCCAAACGAACGGTTACGTTCGATGCAAATGAGCAGTCGTGACTACACGTGACATTCGCGAGGGAAATCTTAGGCCATTGGAACGTCGACATCGTCGAGCTGGTGGTCATTGACGCCCGATCAAACAACGGAGCCTATGAAGACCCAAAACAAACCCAAACCCAAACGAATTTGTGTAATCCGAACAAACGCCAAAACCAAACGAATTTATGGAACACGTACAAACCCAAACGACCGTATTCAAAATCAAAGCCAAGCGAAAACGAAGGATACCACGAAACGGGAAATCAGAAGCACAAATGAAATTCCCAGTACCAGAAGCACACGTCAGATTCCCGATGAAAGTCTTCGTCCTATGACGTCGTCAACCTGGCGAGCATCAACTTTCGATCAATAACGAAGCCTACTAGGACGAAAAAAGTGTAGCTAATAGGATCGAAAAAAAGACAAAAAAATGTCGATTGAACTTTCTTTGTCGCACGGTCCACCCCGGCGACGAAACCACTTTCCCTTCTTCTCTCATCGATCTCGTCGTCTCCCTCTTTTCTTTTTTCTTTTACCCAGGGTATCCACTGTCATGTTCCCTCGAACCCTAAGCTGACCACATTCTGCTTTCCCAACTTATTACACGATGAAAGACGAGAAGCCAAAATAAGAGAGCTTGCATCGCTTTTTCTTTGGTGAAACGACTACCCCTCCCAAACCCCGGATCTCCTCCCCTCCCCTCCTCTCCCCTCTCCGCTCCTGCTCGTCTCGTGTGCCACCAACTTGGCTATCCAGTCTCCGTAATACATTTATTCGTCGGAGATCGCGGAGGCTTCCCACTTTTGGAAATACACGCAACCTGCTGCTCCTTTCTCCGCGTCCTACAAGCTGCTCTAACTTCATGGATACTCCGACGTGCAGCGAGAGAGTTTTGGCAAGAACCTTATATTAGAAAACTTTTCCAACCGTCTGTCCTTCTCGATCCCTTTTTCCACTGACTTTCCGGCAGCGAGAGGAAGAGAGGGATAAAGCAAAGTGAGGGGTGGGATGGGGGGAGAGCGGAGGCAGCAGCCGAAGCAGCCTCTCGACTCCGAAGAAGCAATCTCCCGGCAATAATATACACGTGGCGACCGGAGGAGCTCGATAATAACGGCAATTTCCTCCTTTTTTTGTTTCGTCTATTTTTCGCTTGACAAAACCCTCCGCTCACTCCGAGACGAGCGCCCCCCGTACTGTACACGCGAAAATATTATTCGGGAGAATCATCTATGAGCCTAATATTGGACATGGTTGGTGGATACCATTGATTATCGTTGAAGGACTCGTGGTCGGGACTAGACAGTTTGCAGAAACTAAATTGGATTAAAAAGTTGCCGATTTTTTTTTTGGCTTTTCGTGAAAACTATGGATCATTAATAAATAAATTTGAATAATCGAATAAACAACCCAAACAAACCCAAACAAATAAATCAATCAAGGAGTCGAGTAGTTAAAAAAAAATTAACATTCATATTTTAATCATTTTGATACAATTTAAGAAAATTTCGAAATTTTCATTTTTGAAATTATGAGAAAAATTGAAGGAAGGAAAAAACGCGAAGTCAATCGATAAAGCGAAAAACCGCGGATCATGTGCGGCGAGACTATGCCCTCGTACGAAGGGACGGAGAGGCGTCTGAACGGTCGTATATCCGACGCGACGTCGCGATCGCCGGGGAGGGGGGCTACGCAGATGACGCCGCACTTTTGCACATACGAAGCGATGCCTATGTGCCTCGACAAATATAGCCTGGCAGTTTGTACTTTGCTTTCGTTTAATTAAATTTTTATGTAATATTAGCCCCTCCCCTCCCCGACCCTCCGGAGAGTCGAGAAGGCTCCGGCCAATTCTGCGTCTCTGCTAGTAGCGAGCTCGTCCACCGAGGTAAACCGTATTATTTGCTTCCTTTAATTGAATCCAGAGGCAATGGTGGGCTCCGATATCGCGCCATCAGCAAAGGGGAGAAAAAAAATGATATTCTCTTTATGATCCTTCCGAGCCGAGGTGGTGCAGGAGCGAATATGCTTTTCCTCGAGATCAACGTTTTTCTCTTTTTTTTTTCTTTTTTTTTTTTATCTCGGCGACAGTAGCTCGCCATTTTATATCTTATGCTCATTTCTTTTCTATTTCTCTCGATTTATTTGTTCAATTTATTATTAATTAATAGATTTATTTATTTATCTATAAAATTGTATATAATTATTTAGTAAGTTATTATGAAGTGTGCATTCATTAACTTATTTATTAAGCATTTCATTCGAAATTTTCTTCAGGCGATTTTTTAATAATTTTGAAAATAATTCCTATTAATGTGATTGAAAAAAAAATATATATTTATTCATTTCTTCGATTCTGAATTTCCGTCTCAGTCTTGGTCTTCGTTTCTTCTTCCGCTCTGACTCCTCGATGTGTATCGGAAAACGACACAATCGTCCGATAATTTTGCAGCCTCCCGGGGCTCGGACAAATATTTTCCAAGCAATTATAAAAGGGGATAAAGAAACGAGGATAATTGGAAGAAAACGCGATCGGAGCAATCATCGGGCTCGTTTTTACGATCGTGCTCTCGGGGTCTACGAACTTTAGCGATTTTTCCAAACGTTAATTCGCACATTAGAATAATATAATTGGATTCGACGGAGCTTGAATAATAGTCGCCATTATGGTCAAATAAATTTATAAACTTTTACGGTTTATTATGGTATACAATATTGTATTTAATGAATGTAACAGTTAATTAATTTTTATTAACGAGTCGATTGATTAATTATTGATTAGTTATAAATAAAATAATTAATGTAGATGAAATAAATAATTAGTAATTAATTAGTAATTAATTAATTTTATTTTTAAAAATAATGAGGAACGATCGTTTGTCGCGCAGATGCCGAAGTGATGGAGGGCGAAGGTACGCTTAGCCGTGGGCACGCGAACGGGGGCCGTGGACTGCGCCGTCAACCGTCCCTCGAATGGAGGGAGAGGCGCGGATACGGTAACAGTGCCCAAGCTAACAGCCTCGACGACGAGGCGAACGTTCGTCACGGGGTCGTCGTAGGGCCCGGATCTCTCGGTGGACGAAGATCCCGCAGTCCTGCTTCGGACTTCGCCACCCTCCTCCAACAATACAACAGTAAGTTCGTTCCTTCTTTTTCCCTTTAAGGCGAGAAATTGAGTTGGGACAGCGTTTGCTCACGGATTTTCATGAATTTTTTAATACCATTAAAAATGTATATAATTTATTGAAACTTTGAGAATATTTTGTACATATATTTAAGTATATACTATTAAATTTTCGAAGAATTTCTTTGAAAAACATCGAAGATATTAGCGAGTCAGAATTTTCATTTAAAATTTTCGGAACATATTTTTCAATATTTTTTACTAACAATTTATGAAATTTAAACAAAAAAATAATTGTTCTTTTCAACCGTCTAACCCCATTTCCCGCCTTAAAAATCTAGGTTTTGCTATTTATTAAAAATCAATTTGAAAATGTTTTCAAATTTCTACAAGTCGTAGAATTGTTTAGAAAATTCATAAAAATTGAGGAATCGTCAAATATTCAAGGAAAGGAAAAAAAATGATTTTAAATTAATTCTCCTCCGTTTAAAAAAAATATAAAAAATTAGGCAAACGTAAAAATTGTTTTTTTTTTTCCATAAAGTCCGAACTGAAGTTTGAAGGATAAATTATACCAGAGAATTAGCACTTTTTACTCGTTGCCTCTATCGACGTTTTTTGTTTCTTCCTGTCCCCGGGGCGACACGACTTCGCGGCTGGTTTTTCTGGATTCCTCCGCGTTACTGTGAACCCTGACTGAGCTCGTTGATCGTTGATCCCTCACCTCCTCGAAGCTCCCGTGCGCCGCGAGGGATGAAAAAATTCTTTCCCCGAAAGAATGCATACCTCGTGCTTTTACTCCCCGGCATCTCGATCTCTTTTTTTTTCACCAGTACCTTTTTTCCCCATTTTTGTGTAGAGGTGACTCGAGACCCTCCCCCCGCCCGCGCTTCTTCCATAATGGAATTTAGCTACGCGTTCGCGAGTGTGCAGTCATCGACCGGATATTAGGCAAAGTATATACAGTCCCCTTAATGTCAGAGGAATAAAAAATGAAAGCCGGAATCCTCACCAGCCACGAAGGGAAAACAATTTTTTAATTTTGTTTCATAAATATTTTTTTAATTATTACACCTTATTTTTAATCAACTGAGAAACTCTTCCCCTCCATCTCCGCAAACCCAAATTCACCCCTTTCGCAAATTTCGATTTTTCCCTCGTCCCTGTCCCGATTTCTGTTTCCTCCATGCCCTGTCACTCGTCCATCATTTTCCATCATGTCAGCTTGAAACTTTGAGATTCTTCGGCCCCGTCTCGCTCCTACAAATTTCGTAACGATCCGACGATGCTTGCTACGATATTTATCCACCGTAATCTTGAACCTACTCGCCGCACCTGTTGTTCTTGTTCTTCTTCGTGTTGCTTTCTCGATCTTTCCGATCTTTTTCTTTTCGAATCAGAAATCGCGAACTCTCACGACTCTGGAAGAAAAGTTCCTTTGAGTTCTAGGTCTGTCGAGCCTGATTGATCGTTTCCTGGGCTCATTCATTAAATACCTTATCGATGTGTTGTTCCTTTTCCTTTATGCGGTGAGGGGGAGGTAAAGATTCCTTTAATTTAAGCAAAAAATCGTGTTTTCAATAGTTTTTTAAGAGTTTTTCGTGGAAATATTGGATTTTGGGGTAAACGAAAGGTAGATCCGTATTCAGGGGACAAAATTACATCGAAATGGACTGATTAAAAAAATATTAAAAATCGAAATTTTTTTTGGATTTTTAGGCGAAATAAGTTTTTTCACTAAATCATGGATAACTTTTTTTTCTTTAGGATTTGGCTCTCCACTCTGTGCTCAATCTCTTTGTTATGATTTTCTCTTCAAAATGCTTTTTTAATCATTAATGTCCGATGATTTTTCGATTTTTGGCAGAATTTCAA